>JAODAL010029282.1:0-51882 GCA_025379985.1 Phyllomedusa bahiana
ACATTAAGCGCCAGGCCCCCCCTTTAGGTAGTCAGGGCCCCCTTAACACCCGGGGCCCCCCTTTTGGTATCAGGCCCCCCTTAATCAGCCGGGCCCCTTTAGGTAGTCAGGGCCCCCTTAAAGTCCAGGGGCCCCCCCTTTGGGTGCCGGGGCCCTTTTAAAGTAGTCAGGGGCCCCCTGAATCCCATGGGCCCACTGTTAGCCGGGCCCCCTGAAGTGCCAGGGGCCCCACTGTTGCCAGGGCCCCTGAACAGCCAGGGCCCCCTGAAGTAGCCCACGGTCCTTTACGGTAGCCAAAGGGGCCCCTTTTTAAAGTAAAAAAAAAATTAAACACATTTAAACCTGGCTCCGGCCCCCGCCCCTGGCCGCTCCAAGCTGCCAGCCTTTGCCGCCCTGCATAGGCGGGGGGCCGGTGATGTGACGTCACCCGCGCCTACGTCAGCAGTAGGGGCGGCGCCTGGCAGGCTAAAGGGCCCCTGGTCTTCCCCCCCCCCGGGGAGATCAGGGGGAGCGCAGCGCTAGGGCCTTGCTCCGCGACACTGGGCCCGGGAGTCGGGGAATTGTCCCGGTACGGGCCCCGGTCTCTGACGTGGGAGCAGGCCCCGGGCGTGAGAGCCCGGATGCGTGGGGGCCCCGGGGGCGACGGCACTGCCTCGCGCCCAGGGCCCGGGGGGGGGCCCCCCGGGGGGATTCCCCGGTCCCCGGCGGCCCAGTCCGAGCCCGGGGGCTCGGTGGTGATTCATCAAAAGTGCCCCATTTCTTTATTTTGAAGATGGAGCCAAAAACACAATGGGGGGTAAAAAGGGTTTTTTTTTGTTTCATATACAATGGGTTTTTTTTTACATATAGTTGCCCCAAAAATTTTATTTTGGACTGGACATTTCTTTGATTTTTAAAATGGCAGAAATATTAGCAAGTGGAAATGCCAAGCTTTATGACCCAATTGAACAAGCTTTAAAAAAATAAATTAAAAGGTTTTATAGTGATTTACTTGATCCTTTTTTATTTCCCCTATGCACTTTCCGTATATGATAAAAACAATATTTACAATAGTCTCGTAAAAGTCAAATGAAACTTTAGAAAAAACAATGGATTTATTCTTTATTCAGTTGGATAAATTTAAACTTTAAAAAATATGTATGACAATTAAAACAATTCAGATTCAATTCAAATAAATTTTAAACATTGCGTTTGATAAATTTGGGTTCTCATTGACTTTGGAAATGGTAGCATGTCAATTGCAAATTAAGGATCCCCCTGAGGGGTTATTAAAACCCCCTTGGTTTGTGTGTGTCCCCTACCCTCTTGGCACAGAACTAAGGTATCAGTGTCTGCTCCAGAGAACCACTTACCAGATGCCGGAGGTTATTTAAGAAGAACGTGCCACAGTTTAATTCAATGAGTCCTACTTTTACAAAACATATGAAGGTCTGTAGGCCAAAAAACTTTTGGCAGAAAAAAAAATTTGTAAATAGCCTTAAAATTAATAAAAAATTTGTTTTTGTGTCCTTTTTTTTCTTGGGTTAAAACACTTTGATGTTGAAAATTAGTGATTTGCGGGTGGGTTCCTGAAAGGGTTTGAGCCCTACTATGTAATTAAATGTTTTGGCATTGGTCTAAAGGGAATTGGCAAATGTCCAATAGAATTTTCCCCACTCAACATTTAATGAAACCATAGGGAAGAAAAAAGGTGTTGGCAAAAAAAAAAAAAGAGCCACAGGGGGTTTTTTTTTCACTATTGGTATGAGCAAAAAGGGCAACAAAGCTGAAAAAAACAGGATTAGAAAAGCAGTTTATTTGGATGTCCCCACACTAGGTGACAAATTTTTAAGAGATGGAGTTTTGGGAAAGGTTAACTTGTGGGCATAAGTGTAACAGACAACATGCCATTAAAACCCTTCTAATGCTGCAGAAGAATGTGTAATAAAGTTTGATAACAAAGGTACAAACCCCCTCGTGATTGACAATGATGTCATTGTATAGTCATAGAATAGAGAACAGCACAACACAGTATAATGCCAGTCGTGTCTATTTGTAAAGTCAACTGCATGATCCCAAACTATGTTATGTAGCCAGGAGATCAACTAATATGACATCAGGGGGTACAACTCCATCTTTAAACATGGGGCACAGAATAATTATGCCAAAATGGAAGGAATCATACAAGCCATTTCATTCACATGCCTTAGCTCGATTTTCCTACCCAATTCAAATCATTAAAAGATGGCAAAGAAGGACTTGATTACCATGAACCAAGACAAAATACAGCCCCGTATTAATACATATGGAATGGGAAGTAAGAATGCTGATACTTTCTGTGATTTGTTTTTTGGTCCTGCTTGCCCTCCCCTTTTCAGGCAGGACCAAAAGAATCAGTGCTCTATACCTATGCTATTAAAGGGAAAAATGACAACATAGTGGTGGTCCGACACTCAGATGCTCCCTCAATGAGCTAGAAAGTAGAGCATCTGAATGGCCACCATCTAAATGGCTATCTTATAATACGATTTCTGACTTCCCCAATTCCTCATGTAGGCAAAATTAATTGTTTCCAACGGTCTCAGAAGCAAAACTTATGGCAAAAATTTTTTTCACAATGGTAATGAGTTGTCTTTAAGGGCAGATTGGGAACTTAAAGGGAATGTGTCATCAAAAATGACTTATTTTCAAATTTATTTTTATGTTCAACACATTTTCCATATCAATTTCAATATTTTTTAATAATTCTTAAGTCCTGCAGTTTTCACTTTAACCACTAGGCCTAATAATAGTCTGACACTTCCTGTTCTGTAGGGAAAGATTCTCAGTTGTATGCTCATTATCAGCACAAAGAGGGTCCAACTGGAAGGAGACACCAGTGTGAATAGATAACACAGGATCCACCAGTCACAAGAGGAGATACCACAATTCACCCTCTCCTCCTCCCTGCACACTGATTTCTTCCCAGGTCACATAGCATGACTAGAAAGCTCTCCTATAGAAGTCAATGGGACTGAGTCAGTCTTAAAGGGGTTGTCTCGCTACAATGATTGGGTTTAATTAAAAGATCTTTAAAAAACAAGCAGCTTTGCAATATATGTTCATTACAAATGTCCTACTGATTTTGAGTTATCCCTGGTAGTAGGAGTGCATCAGCTTCTCAAATCACTATAGCCACCAACCAGTTGATTTTTATCTCACTGGCTGTCAGTGCTGGTGACTCATCAGCTTCTCAATACAAGTCGGAGCACAGAGCCCCTCCCGCACAGTATGCTTCTGTAGGGAAGGGAGGGCTCTGGCTTCTGTGTCTGTGTAGCTGTGCTGCCTGGATTAACCCTGTGTGTGCCTGCTCCCTCCTGCTCTTTACACAGATTGAGGAGAGCAGAGGTGATGCTGATCAGTGGTCAGTAGGATCTGACAGCAGTGAAGTGTGTTACTATAATCACCATGTGTCTGTGGAGCTTTGACTATACTGATAGAACAGATCAGGTGGGCATGTGAACGGTTCATATCCCTCCCTGCTCTGCTGTATTAGTGACACATCGTGATTATAGTCACACACTTCACAGCTGCCCTGTGTCTGTTCTGACAGGGTTTGTTTGTTGCTTGAGATGTCCGTGGAGATTTGCATGCTAAGCAGGGGGTATAGGAAACTTTACATCCCCCCCTGCTCTGCTATTAGCATACACAGCTTCACAGACCTCTCCACACTCATAGATCAGCCCTCTCCCTGCTGTCTCCTGACTCTGTGGAGAGGAGCAGCATGAGCTCGGCCACAGCAGCCGCACAGTGCAGCTGATCCAGCAGTGAGCAGCAGATCTAGGCAGGCACACACAGGGTTAACTCTGGCAGCAAACCCCCTCGCCCTTCCCCTGCTGTATAGAAGTTACTGCAGTTGGGGGAAGAGCGCATTCTGTGTGCTGAGGAGAGGTGGGAAGGGGGAGGAGAAGAGGCGGAAAAGAAGCACGCCCCTGAATTCAAAAATCCTATGCTGCTAGACACACTGAAGTAGGCTGAAAGTCTGTAGTGAGACAACTCCTTTAAGTTTAATGTATCTCTCTGACTGCTTTTAAAAATGTGAAAATACGGCATAGTGGCAAAAGTTAAAAATGAAAGACTTAAGAATTATTAAAAAATTTTGAAATTGATATGAAAAATAAAAAAAAATTAACCAAAAATTCCTAAAAAATGTGTTTAACATAAAAATGGGACTTAAACAATGACTCATTTTTTGATGACACCTTCCCTTTAAAGTGGTTCTGGTAAAAAGATCTAATAGTGGCCTCATGTTGTAGTCAGGGCCAGCACAAATGGGCAGGAACAGCAAATGTGGGGCCGATGTGAAAAAGTAGACATAGCCTATACAGAAAGCATTGTACTGGTAGGTAGTAGTGTTGTGCTTTGGGTTTTAGTTAAGCTCAAACTAAAGTGAAATGAATTGTCATTATATCCGGTAACCAAACCACAGCCTGCCAGTCAGACTGGCAAATCAAGGTATATTATTCATCTGATGTGGCCAGGTTTTCTATTCCAATAGGATACATGGACCCAGCACTTCTGAAATAAGGGCAGTGTATCATACATATAACAGGTTAATTACATGAGATGGCTGTGTGTGGTACACTTACATATACATGTATATATATGTAAGTACTACACGAAGCTAGTACTGTATATGAATGTAACATAATGGATGTAGCAAAGTTTGAAATGACTAAATATCACAGCTTTTCTTGTTAACTGTTCTTAGATCAGAACAACAGCATTGATAAAGTATTGATAAAGTTAAGATGACATTCTGTGCCGTGATATCATGGTGTGTTATTTGTCAAGTTTAGCTTTGCTACATCAGTATGTCAGGAGGGAGGTGTGTGGTACATATAAAAGGTTATATACATGTAACGGCTGCGAGTGGTAGCCCTACATGTTACATGCATATAAATGTACCACACATAGCTGTTACATCTATGTAACCTTATGTGAGAAGGGTTGTTTGTGGTACATATAACAGTTAAGTGGCTGTGTGTGGAACAAATAATTTAGTACACAGCCATTGCATAATAACCTGTATGTAATATATATACCACAAACAGCCGTTACATAATATAAGTGCTGTGTGTGATAACAATAAATTTTATTACCTGGAAATAAAGGCTAGACCTGGAATAACTCTTTAGAGGCCATTTTCTATGGCCTTTATGTAGGCAGGATGGCCAGAAGTGGAATGAGGAAGGTGGGGGGTCACCTTTAGCCAGCCCCAATTCTGTGGCCTAAACAGTGCAGTGTAACGCTTTATTGGCACTGCTGGGGAATGTCCTTGCTTGATATTATGTGCTTTGTGAGCCACTGTACACAACAGCCTGAACGCTTAACTTGGGTTGCTCAACTAAGCAGGTCTTTCAGTCACACCAAGTATGATACAGAGGCTGCGTTCCCACGGCACAGAACAAATACTGGTCGGTTTGCCGGAAGGTATTTGTCCTGTTTTGCGGCCGTTCCCACGGCCGCAGGGGGGACGGCTTTTCTCCGCAATGAGATCCCTCCCCCCTCCCATTGAGGTGTTCATATTCCGTCCGGAACCCGAACGGAAGAATGAACATGCTCAATGTCTTTTGAGCGGACCTCGGGCGGCAAAACCGCCGGGCGGAAAACCCATGCAGTGGGGACGGCCGCACGGGTTTTCCATAGAACACCATTGTGCTCATTTTCGGACGGTTTTTCAGGCGGTCTGAAAAAAACCGCAAACCGTCCGAAAACCCGTACCGTGGGGACATGCCCTTACAGAAGCGGTTTACTGTGCCACCAATGCAGCCAGCCCACTAGGGAGAGCCAAAATAAGTTTAGTGGTCAAACCGTGCATTGTTGTCTTGATGATAGACCCAAGGCCAACAATGTAATAACCACAGATAACCAGAAGTCTTTGCAGAAGTTATCTTACTGCGCTGCTGGTGCCAGAGCAGCATTTGCACTGAATGTGTGCTACAGTCAGATATATAAAGCCCTGCCGTATATATTATTATTATTTTTTTTTTTTCTGTGCAACAGTTCAACAATATGCAGTTCACAGTGTAGCAAACATAAGGACCAAAGCATGGAAGTCGTCTGAAGTTTCTTATTTAATCAATTACATGATTTATGTACTGAAACTGATGGCAATACTGAACCTCTGACCTCAGCTATTTTTATTTGAATTTAGTTGTGTATTGTTGTATCCTAACAAACTATATTTCTATACCTTTTTCTTTTCTTAGGGAATGTCTGGGTGGATCCCATGCAGTTTATTCACAATCTTTTCACCTCAGGTAAATTACTTGAAATCCTTTTGTGTTGAATGCTTTTGTTTTTATCCATGGAGCCTGCCAATGTCTACCACCTGTAGTCATACTAGTGCATGTGTACGTGGAAAGAAAGTGCCACTTGCCACAGAGATCCACAGTCTCTGACAGCCTCATAATTTATTGCTTTAAAGCAGTTGGTAAAACTGCAACTTTGCTTCACTTGCTTTAGTTACACATCTAAAGCTTTCTTTAAAACCCCTTAACGCCGGAGCCATTTTGGCCTCCTGACAGAGCCCTATTTTTGGGAAATTTTATGTGCACTTTATGTGAGAAAAAATTTTTACACTTAACCTTCCTGTGTTTCAGAGATTGTTTTCTGTGACACATTGTGCTTGATAAAAAGAAATTTTGGCCAAAAAAATGATTGTTTATTTGTGAAAATAAAAAATTTTATGGTGAAAAAGTGAAAAATTTACCAATTTCAAACTTCAAAATTTTCTGTGTAGCAGTAGTTTTTCCACTAAAAAATTAGTTTTATAAAGCATCTCCCAAAAGTCTGCTGTATTTTGGCATCTTTTTTAAATGTTTTTTTTTTTTTTACGACTTTAGGGGGTTTATAAAATTTTTTAGAAATTTTTTCAAATTTTCAAGAAAATTTGCAATTACATATTTTTGGGCCTCCGTTCTAAGTGACTTTGATTGACCTGTATTTTAGATCCCCCAAAAAAAAAGCCCTCATCAAAGAAACTACCCCCTTAAAGTATTCAAAACAGCATTCAAAAGTTTTTTAAAACCCATTGGGTTTTCCCCAGAAATTAAAAGCAAAGGGGAAGTGAAATTTCAAAATTCACTTTTTTTTTGCGTTTTTCAATATTTTTCTTAAATTGAAAAAAGAATGGGTAAGTGTCGGGAAATGCAAATTAATATTGATTCCCCAATTTTTCCGTTTTCAGGTTCCCAATGTGGCCCTATGCATTTTTTGGCTCACCAAGCCCAGATAGGGGAGCCCTACGGGCTCTGGGGCTCTTTTTTATTAAAATTTTTTTTTGGGGGGCCCTTTTTCGGGTTTTTGGGACACTCTAAGGTTCCAAAACTAATAAATACCCCAAAAAAAGCCCCCTTTTGGGAAAACTACCCCTTTGGGATTATCCAAGGTGTAGTAGTATATCACCCCAAAGGGTTTTCCAAATTTTTTTGCGTTCGGTTAAAAATTAAAAAAAAAATTTTTTTTTTCCCAATCTTGCAATTTTAGGAAAAATTTTTAATTTTTAAAAGGAATTTTGGGAAAAAAAACCCCCCAAAATTGTGTTACCAATTTTTCAAGTTTGGAAATACCCTCTGTGGGTGTAAACGTTTTTGGGCCAGGGCGGGGGAAAAGGGAGGGAGCGTATTGGCTTTTGGCGACAGTATTGGGTGGGGCCATGTCGATCCCCCCAAAGCCCCAAAGTACTAAAACATTTAAACCTTCCAAAGTTGTCCATTTTGGATTCAAGCCCCCAGGTTCCCCTAAGGGGTGTTTTGTTTTTTGGGTCCACAGGTGTTCCGTAGTTTTTTTTTTAGCACTGGGCCATGGAAAGGGGGGGGGAAACGCATTCCGCATTGTTTTTGGGCTTCATTTTTACAGTATTCGCCTTTTAAGGGAAAATGCGGGAAAAACTTTATATGGGGGTGGGGTAAAATTAAAATTATAAATTTTTTATATTTTTTTTTAAAATTTTACAAAATAAAAGCGGTTTTTATAAAAGTTGGTTTTTAAGTTTGTATTCTGACAGCCTTAGCTTTTTAAATTTTTTGATAGGGCTGTTGTGGGCTTTTTTTTTTACAAGATGAGTTATGTTTTTTTTTAAACCCCCATTACGGGGGGCATTTTGCTTTGATCCTTTTTTTTAAGGGTTTTTGTGAAGCATTTTGTAAAAAAAAAACAGCATCCTGGTAGGTTTTTTTATTTTTTTTTTTTTCAGGGGCACTGTGGGTATAATGAATGTATTTTTACCAGAGGGTTTGATTACAGCGATCCCCAATTTGTATTTTTTTAATGTTTTACGCTTTTTAAAAATAAAAAATTTTTTTGAAAAGGAAAACACTTTTTTTGGCATACCCCCGTCTAGGAGCCTAACTTTTTTTTATTTTTTTTTGTATATGGAGCTGTTGGGACTTTTTTTTTGCGGGTATTTGACTTTTTATTGGTAATTTTTTGGGGGGGAAAAGACTTTAGATCGCTTTTAAATTGTTTTTTGGAAAGGGGGGGAAAGAAAATCTGCAACCCTACGTGTTTTTTATTTTATTTTTAATACGTTACCGTGCAGTATCCGTGACAATTTATTTTACTTTGGGGGTTGAGCATTACATATACCCAAATTTAGTAGTTTTTTTATTTGAAAGCCAATTTTTTTGAAAAAAAATGTTTTTATTTGTAAAACAATATTACATCCCCTTTTCTAATGCCGAATTTTTTAAATTTTTTTCCGTATCAGAGCTGTTAAAAGGACTTTTTTTTTTTGCGGGATAAAACTGCGTTTAATTGGCATCACTTTGATTTTTGATATGAGTTTTTGATTACTTTTTACCCCCTTTTTATGTCGCGGGATAAAAAAAGCTATTCTGTGACTGTTTTTTGGGGGGGTTTTTTTTTACGGGTTACCGTAGGGAAATTAACAGGACGTTTTATAGGGTGGGTCGTCGAAAGCGGCTTACAAATATGGGTACTTTATTATATTTGTCTTTTTTTGGGCGATTGGGCGTTTGTAAGGGGGGAAAAGGGGCGAGTAGTGTTTTTTTTTATTTTTTGTGTTTGTGTTTTATTTTTTCACTTTTTTTTTTAACTTTTTCATACTTTTTTCATTTTCCCCCCAGGGGGGAATTCTGAACGATCGTCGATTTCATCAATAGGAGTTCAGCATACAGTTTATAGTTTACCGGTTCCGGGAACTGTTTTCACGCTGCCCCCCCAGCTTTTGGGGGCACGTGAGTCACCAAAAACCCGGGATCTGTCATTCAGTGCCCCGGGCTGCTGGAAGCCCGGTTTAGGGCGCCAGCCCCTTTACTGCCCCGAGATGGGCGGGCGCAGGACCACCCCTGCGCCCGCCCCGCGATGTCGCAAACCACGATGTCGCGACATCGGGGGGGTTTAAATCCCCCGCGGCCGGAGCTCCTCCGGCCCGTGGGGGATGGGGCATGATGCCGCGGTAAAAACCCGGGGTTTCATGCCGCACTTCGCGCTCCGCTTGTGAGCGGAAAGATTCCCGTGCGTATTTTTCGGCAATTTGGGGGAAACCCCTACCGACATTCCCGATGAGACGGCAATGTGGGGTTGGGTTAAAGGGGTTTTTGCCAAAAGTATTTCCTTCCCAAACAGGTGATACTCTCCCAAAGTCTTAAAAAAAAGGGGCTTTGTTTCCTGGTTTAAAAAAAAACAAGTGCCCCCCCTTTGTGTGTCATCGTTCCCCCTCCCTGCACGCTTCCAAATGTTTCAGTTATGTAGTCGACCAACGATGTTGTTTGGTAAAGCACAGGGGTAACTGTTTGTGCACAACTTACGGGTTTGTGTTCTCCCTCTTATTGTCAGGGAAGAAGATAAGATCTGAGCAGGTATCGTTCACGAACTGCTGCAGGGGGAGGGAGGGGGCTGAGGGGAGCTGACTGATGTTTATCAGAAAATTTCATACAACCAGGGATTTCTATCGCAGACAAAAAACCTGTCACGAAACAGCTAGTGCACATCTCAGTAGCAATGCTCTGCTTCCCCCTCCCTTCAAAGGGTTCTGCCCCCTGCCTCAGAAAGAAGGCAAACAACGCAAGCGCGGCCAGACCATCCGGGTTGTTTTTAAATGTAAACGTGGAAACAAAGGTACTCTCACATGCTACATTTTTTTTTTAATCACTTTATTTAGAAAATGTTAAAACCCATTTTGGAGGACCCCATGTAAACTTAGACGTGCAAAAACCCCTTTAATTTTTAATATGAAGATAATTTGAACTCTAGACTTCTTGTGCAGTGTTTTTCTGCACAGTCGTAGAATAAAGTCAGCATATTTTTTTTCAGAGTATCACAACAGTGTTTTTATTTCTCTGTTTTATACAGGGATTATTTCGAATTTACGTGTATCTGCCTCATGTCTGCTGTTTTTTCTGATGTACAACGTGATTTTTTTCATCCCCCCCCCCATATGAATGAATCAAAAATTCAAGATCACAATAAAAAAAAGTATTCTTAATCCAACATTTTTCAAGTTCCTGGTAAAAAAATGAAAAGTTAAAAAAAAAAAAAAAAATGGTAAAAGGCAATGCTGCAAAATAAATGACGTTATAAAATTTATTCATTTTTTATTATGTTCTGCTCTTGTTCGTTTTTTTAAAAGTTAAATTTTTTTTTCTTTGTTATGGGCCTGCAACGTCATAAACCATTTCTGAATGTAACAATGTTTCCTTCATTTTATTGCTTTATTTAATGCTAAGAAGCGCAGTATGTTTTAGGGTTGTTTTAGAGGTGTATACAAGTGTTTTTTAATGATCGTTTTTTATTACAAGTGGCTTTCTATGGAAAAATGTCAGCCGATAAATACATTGGTGAAGTATACAGATTAAATTGGCTGGATGTTAGACGGCAAAAGTATCAGTGTAGAGAACGCTGGTGAAGTGTTTAGTGCAGTCAGCAAACAGTAACACTACATAAATAAACACAATAAATTGCAAGATGCACTGGAATCATGTATTTTTGCATGATGGCTACCTAGGGGCGTAACAAGCTCTGTTGTCCAATTTTCCCTTTTTATACCAGAAGTTCAGGATAAAAGCTGTTAAGTGGACAGTAATTCATTTAATTATCCACTGTGGCATCTTTCCCTACTTGTCCTTAATGTTTTGGGTGCTTTCACACAGTGCGTTTTTGATACGTTTTTCGGATGCGTTTTTTGTGCAGAAAGGCACAGCAATTATGCTGAATTGCGCATAAAAAAAAAACCCCAAAAACGGATCAAAAATGCATCTGTGTGTGAAGCAGCCTTGGGAAAATATTTCTATATATTTGTTGAATCCTTCAGTAATGCACACCTGTAAAGGTGTAGCCCACCTCATTAAAAAATCACTTCAATAGGTCCTGGGTCCACAGTAAAATAAAAAAAAACCTTATTCTTACCTTCCTCCAGTCCACGGTTCCAGTGGAGCTTCCACTAACTTACATCAGTGTTCGGTAATGTGCAGCTCTGAATGGTGATGTAAGTAGAGGCCCCTCAGCGGGCCCCTGCGATGTTGGAAATGACTGTGTGTCAACAAAGCCCCGGGAATGGAAAAAAGGGGAAAAAGGGAAAATGAGAGATTTTTTTATCTTAGTGTGGGCTGGGAGCTATTGACATTTTTTTATGAGGTGGAAAACCCCTTTAATTGCAGTATAGATAACCACCTACCTCTTGTTTAGCCCTTGTGTCAACCCTTTCCTTTTCGATTTCTAGGATGGCCCTCAACTACCTAATTTTGTAACTCTGTTATTACTCAAAGTGCTCATTAGGAACTTACCTCTTCTTCTGAGTTAACAAGAAATCCTCCTCTTATTTTTAGCTTTAATTATTATTATTTATTTAAAAGCACCTTGCTAGTAAATAGTTACACTCTACAAGATCTCCTGCTGCACAGTCCCTATAAAAGTCCACCTATTTTTCTCATTACCCACTCTCCTTTTAAGGGCCACATGTATGAAAGCTGTCTAGGTCTAAAATTCACTTTGTTTCCCTACAACCAATCAAAAGCCCCCTTTCATTATGCTCGGAAGAATGAAAACGGCGCCCTGATTGGTTGCATTTGGGGAAAAAAAGGGATTTTAAACCAGACAGTTTTTTTCAGTGGCCCCAAAAAGGGCCAAATGGTTCCCTTTCCCCCCTAAAAACCTTTTTTGTCTTAGGGTATAAACATACGGGTTTGTTGGTTCATGTACCTACGTTCCTGGGTGCTGTTTGGGCCGTCAGATCATGTTTTTTAAAATCCCCTCCTCAGAAACCCCCCCCAAAGGGGATGTTTTTTAGGATCTTCCAAATGCATGCAGTAATTAAATTTTCTGTGGGGAAAGCACTGCAAATAATTAAATTCCTGGCAATACTGAGGAAATCCAAAACATGCCTTTGGTGGGTCCTGAGGACCGGAGTTTGGGAAACACTGGTCTAGATAGACCAAACACGGGCCCAAATGAGCAGTGTAAAATTTTACACTGTCGCAATGTTTAAAAAACCCTTCGCCGTTCGACGAGTGATACGATGGTTTACATTGCGTCTTTTGGACTGTTCCAAGAATTGACTGTCAAATTTTGGTCGAAAAACCAGAAAAGGGGCCCATAAAAAATATAGGGTTTTTAACCGCTGATCCAAAACCCCCCATCCAAACCCCAGCTGCATGTTGGTACTTGTTGGAACCGTTTAGGATTGCCCCCGCTGGTTTTGGGAAAATTTTTGGGATCCCCCACGGATCCCAAAAACGGATCCAAAAAAAGCTGTTGAACATCACTTACATTAAGGCCCTTCCCCAACTTCTTAGGGCGAATGTCCCCAAAAAGCCCCCAAAGCCAGTTTTTTTTTATTTTGCGGGGAAACCCCCTTTTTACCCACCTTGTTTTAAATGAATGTCTACACCAAAAAAAAGGGGATTTTACGTGGGACGACACTTTTTAATGCCCTAAATTGGTCACTGTGCTCCCCCATCGCGAAAAGGCCTATTTAGGCACCCTTTCATTTTTGGCCCCCAAGGGAATACCTCGTAAACGATACCCTAGTTTCCAATGCAAGGTATACCTGACGCCTTTTGATAGTTCGGGCTTTTAGGCGCCTTTACACTGATTTAATGGCCCTAAAAACGCAAGATACCACTTTTCGAATGTCGCCCCAGTCTCTATATTGAGCCAACTGTTTTCTTCTCAATCCCTATGAGGTAATTAGAGCGAGAGAGTTACATCTAAATAATGCTCATTGTGTGTAAGAAGAGGTGATCTTATCAAAGCTGGACTGCATAGAACATAACTGAAATTCATTGCAGAAAAATGTTGTCAGAATAGGGGCGGGTCCCCTTTAAAGGGGTTTTTCCTGTATAGACATTGTTGACGTATTGATAGGATATGCCATTATTATAGAGAGGTGCGAGTCTCATAGGTGGTACCAGCACCTATCTCCAGAATAAACCCCCATTCTGAATGGAAAAGTAACTGCAAGCAAGGCCTCTCTCTGTTCATTTCAATAGGAGATTCATGTACAGCTAAGTGGTTACATTTCACTTTACTCAAAACCTCCCACTGAAATGAATGGAGAGGGGCCGCACTTGCACAGTCAATTCTCCATTTAGAACAGCAGATTATCGGACCCATTCTGGAGACAGATGTGGGTCCCAGAAGTAGAACCTGCACCTATCGGACATTAATAGCATATCTTATTGGTATGCCATCAATGTCTATGATGGAAAAAACATTTTTAAAGAAATGGTCTACGGAGAGGTCTTATTTTAAGTTTTATTAGAAATAGAGAATGCTATGAAAGATAGGTATCATCACTACATAATAATTTTCAACCTTGGTAGCCTCACATTTCTACCTTTATATCTTTTATACATGGGAGATAACATTAGAGAACTTTACCTCTAGTAAAATGATTTTAAAAAATCTCATTAATAGTTGTAAATGAAATAGTGAAAATATGATTTTTCCTCTATTAAAGTTTTTGGGGAAACTAGCCAAAACTAAGTTCATACCAAAACCTAAAAAATAAACTGTAGCATTGTATCAAAGAGCTAACTAAGAATAACCCTGCTGCCACTACATCACCACACAAACATGTCCATCCCTCACCTTTTGTGTCCTTACTCGTCTCTTGTAGATTGTAGTGTATTGTTGTATTGGTTTCCATCTTATGTTATGTATTGAAACCATTTTCAAATGTACAGCGTCCTGGATTTAATAGTGTGTTAAAATAAATATTAATAGTAATAAAATAATTTGTATACTTGTCATTGAAAGCACGATTATCTTCACTGCTGGTTTTATTAGGTGCTTTCATGCTTTCATGTTCAGTGACCCTTGAACATAGTAGTTCATTGAAAGAGTTGAATTAAATCCATTGTTAAACTAATTTCCTCCAAAATGAGAAAGGGGCCTGTAAAATTCTGTTAAATAATCTATAAAATTTAACCAAATCTCCATGGGCTCAGAACTGATCAAGTATTTATGTACCGTACAGAACAGCTCATAAAATGTCATTCAGTTTTATTCTCAGGGGCCATATCTGAACTAAATTGGAACAAATGGATCAAAAAGCTTACAAATGAAATGCACCTTTTCTTGAAAGAGACAACAAACATTCTCTTACAGTGAATTGGTTGCAGACTTACATCCAGAAAATAAATAGGATTGTGCTGGCAACATTTGTGCTGTTTAAAAGGTCCAAAACTCTTCTGGATGTAGAAGTAGCAAACGTACTAGGCTCTGGTGCTTAAAGAGGTTGTCTCATCTCAAAGTTTCATAGGATGCATGAATGTAATAATGCTGCTTGGCTCTGTCACTTCCTGATCAAGCTGTCTGTAATTAGCATATGAGCTCTGTGTATTCAGACTTCTCTGTTTATTATATTTATCAGTCTAGATTAGCTAAATTACCTTCTCTAAGGTCCAGAGAAGCTTCTCAGCTAATGTAAACAGTCGAGTAATTAGTCTTTTGTCTGAAAGATCATATAAAAACAAGCTCTTACTGTCCAGAGTTCTGTGCTGCTGGACCTGTGTGATGACCTCACTCTCCCGCTATCAGATAACAACAGCAGGGGAGAAAAGAGTACACAGGTCAGTCAGTAGGGGAACCAGAGAGAGCCAGGAAGGTGATAAAATCACTTGTAGCTCCTTAACAAAAAAAAGATGAACAATGCAATATATTTGGAAAACGTCTTCATTTAGAGTTCCGTACATTTTGAAAGCTATTCTTTGTAGTGAGACAATGCCTTTAAGGAGGCTCAAACGCCCCTCTGACATGTTAACAGACACCAGTATTATAAATAATGCATTGTAGATGAGAGGCCCATTTACAGATTGTGCATTGTGGTCCAGAAGCTAAAAGTGACATCTCTGTAGTCATAGCTCTACCTTCTATTGATCTGCATATGATCAGTTTATGAAAACAACTACAGTATGTTAGTATGGTCATACCTGTGCCACTTTTTAACCAAAATACTGCCACATGACCACATAACACATTGGGCCACATGTATGAACTGTTTAGGTCTAAAACTCACTCTTTCGCCCATAGTAAACTATGGGCAAAAAAGTGAGTATTAGACCTAAACAGGTTCATACATGTGGCCCAATAGGATATATATATATATATATATATATATTATATATATATATATATATATATATTATATATTATATATATATATATATATATATATATATATATATATATATATATATACATATATATAATATATATATATATTTATATATAATATATATATATATATACCAACAGAGGAGGACTTGACACCCAATTGTTATCCTGTAGAGGGCACTGAACAGATGGAGGATTGATGCCTCACCACTCACTCACCAGTGTAACAGACAGTGGCTGCTGCTACTCTCACACTCAACACCCACATCAAAGTGCTGCACAGGAATGTATAGTGTGATATGGGCAGTACAGAGGGGGAGAGGGTGGGGAGAAGAAGGTCATCTCATCCAAACTCACTCCACTGTGCCTCGCACTCAGCAGAGTAGCAGATGAATGTTTTTCAATATACATTGAAGTTGTTGTCCTGGGACAAGAACTCTGCCCTATAAGGCCGTGTTCACACGGCTTATTCCCGACGGATTTGTGAGCCGTATTGAACTCACAAATCCGCCGTGAATAAGGGGCGGGACGGGGGCGGGGCCGGAGCGCGACAGGGGCGCCGCTCCCCAGCCCCATAGACTGTCATTATCTACGGCGCGTACGCGCCGTAAATAATGTGCATGTCACTTTCTCCCCCCGCGGCGGATTCGCCGAGCGGGGAGGAGTGACGGAATCCACTGTTCTCGATGAGAGCAGTGGATTACCGTAATTACTCCGACGGATTGGCGCCGTACTGCAGCGCAAATCCGGCGCGGAGTACGGCGCAAATCCGCGGACAAATAAGCCGTGTGAACGAGGCCTTACAGTCACCGTCCGGAGATAGGGTATCTACTAGTTTGATAGGCATTTAAACGAGCCACCAGCTGGTGGTGGGGGTTAAGGGAGAATGATGTCGTGCCAACCACTCATCAGTGAAGCGCGAGGGTCGGGGAAGGAAGCTGACTCATCCAAACCCACTCCACTGTGCCCTGCACTCAGCAGTTTGGCGGATGGATATTTACTTACATAGAACTCTGTCCTTAAAGGGGTTGTATCGCTACAAAGATCATGTCTCAGATTATGGGGACAGTAAAAATAAGCACCTTTGTAATTG
The DNA here is from genome assembly GCA_025379985.1 of Phyllomedusa bahiana. Lineage (NCBI taxonomy): Eukaryota > Metazoa > Chordata > Amphibia > Anura > Hylidae > Phyllomedusa > Phyllomedusa bahiana. The sequence continues at coordinate 16,694 of JAODAL010029282.1, forward strand.
GGTTGCATTACCTCTGCCACTTGGTTTAGCAGATATGTGCTTTTCTGTAAATCTGTATTCTGTTTCTGCTGCTGCTGGTTGGTACACGCCCCCTGGACGTTTCCCGACCCCCCCTAGACACGCCCCCTGCACTGTGATTGGCTGGCTGACATTTCATTCAGCCTGTTGGGATACGCCCCGGACAGGAAACACCCAGCCACGCCCCCTGCGCTGTGATTGGCTGCCTGCACTCTCTGTGTTTTCTCCCCTCTGAGCTGTTAAAATCGATAGTGAAACCAAGGGCTGCTGGCTGTAAACTCATCTCCCAGCTCTAGGGTGAATGATCTGGGCAATTACTGCCTGTTTAACTCATAGATCCCCTCATATACAGTATTATAGAGTCTCCTGCCAGTTAACAGGGGAAGAGGAGGGTAGTGTGTATTCCTCCATATAACCCAGTTTCCTGTTTGGTAACAGAGGGGAAGGAGGGGGCAGTGTACACTGGTCACATGTCTCATCAGTTCAGGCTGTGTGTATAACTGCATATACCACAGTCATACAGTCTCCTGTCTGGTAACAGAAGGGGAGGAGGGAGGGAGCAGTGTACACTCCTCACATGTCTCATCAGTTCAGGCTGTGTGTATAACTGCATATACCATAGTCATACAGTCTCCTGTCTGGTAACAAAAGGTGAGGAGGGAAGGGGCAGTGTACACTCCTCACATGTCTCAACAGTTTAGGCTGACTGAATAACTGCTAATAGCCAAGCTGAGCCTGAAGCTCTGCAGACAGGTGACAAGCATGCAGGAGGATGTATATCTGTCCTCTGCAGACACATAAGAACACTGCCAGGGACTGTATAGCTTTTCTCTGCAGACATCCTTCTGCTTCCACTACACAGTCAGAGTGATGATGTCACAGGTCTTGTCACAGGCTTCAGTGAGGAGAGACACGCCTTCTGGGAGGACAGACACGCCTGTCTCAGAGAATAAGCTGAAGAGCCCGAACAGTTCAAACGATACAACCCCTTTAAATGGATGCATTTTCTATTTAAGTCACTATGCTGGGACAGGATATTTACCAGTTGTTAAATATGTTTAGTTTGTACATTTTTGTAAAATAGCCCATGTTGTAGCAAAATTACTAGCAAACACGAAATATGTCTGGTATATTCTGTGCATGTCATTATTTTCAGACAATGAAAACTCTGTACATATCTTCTTTCATCCTACACTACACCTTATGCATGCCGAAGTATACAGTAATTCTTCATGACAGTTGTCACTTAGGCTGAGTTCACATGGCGTATAGCGGCGCGTCCAGCATGCTCCACAGCATGCGTTCATTGCGATGTTGCTATTTTGCACTGGCCGCACAATACCCCGTAGCGCATCTTGTACTTTACTAGTTGCTGGTTCGTATACGCCAGACCCGCACTAAATTCCGAAAAAAAAATATGTGGCATGTGATTGACGCTACAAATTTTACATTGATGTCTATGACAACTGTATTATAAATTGTTTGGGCTGTATTTCAGCGAAATTTCGCCTGAAATACGTGCGAAAATACAGCCCAAAAGATGCCGTCTAAACACCCCCATTATAATAGCTCCTATTATTTATAAAATAAAGAAAGTTACTGTAAAGACTGAATAAATAGTTCACCTTGCCTCATTAGGGATGTGTCACACAAAGTGGTTGCGTTGCACAATTTTTCAACAATTTTTGGCTGTTTTGAAAAATAATAATAAAGCATTGCACCAACATTGCACTAGACATCCACTGATCTCATGTCAGTAACTTAGGGGTCATTCTTAAAAAGAAAAACAGAAAAAAATGTGTCCACAGAAATATCAGTGGTTTATAGTACTTGTCCCCCACTTGTAGCTGACCTGCTTATGGCCCAGGTCATTGTACCCTTTGGAGTTGTGGGTTTCAAACATCAATGATTTATCAAAGGAATTTAGCTTTGAACTTAGGGATGTATTTTGAAAGAATATTTAAAAGAGTTGTCCACTTAATATTATTTTCATTTGTCATCTACACTCACCGGCCACTTTATTAGGTACACCTGTCCAACTGCTCGTTAACACTTAATTTCTAATCAGCCAATCACATGGCGGCAACTCAGTGCATTTAGGCATGTAGACATGGTCAAGACAATCTCCTGCAGTTCAAACCGAGCATCAGTATGGGGAAGAAAGGTGATTTGAGTGCCTTTGAACGTGGCATGGTTTTGGTTGCCAGAAGGCTGGTCTGAGTATTTCAGAAACTGCTGATCTCCTGGGATTTTCACGCACAACCATCTCTAGGTTTACAGAGAATGGTCCGAAAAAGAAAAAACATCCAGTTGAGCGGCAGTCCTGTGGCGAAATGCCTTGTTGATGCCTGAGGTCAAAGGAGAATGGGCAGACTGGTTCGAGCTGATAGAAAGGCAACAGTGACTCAAATAGCCACCCGTTACAACCAAGGTAGGCAGAAGAGCATCTCTGAACGCACAGTACGGCCAACTTTGAGGCAGATGGGCTACAGCAGTAGAAGACCACACCGGGTTGCCACTCCTTTCAGCTAAGAACAGGAAACTGAGGCTCCAATTTGCCCAAGCTCATCGAAATTGGACAGTAGAAGATTGAAAAACGTTGCCTGGTCTGATGAGTCTCGATTTCTGCTGCGACATTCGGATGGTAGGGCAGAATTTGGCGTCAACAACATGAAAGCATGATCCATCCTGCCTTGTATCAACGGTTCAGGCTGGGTGGTGTGTCATGGTGTGGGAATATTTTCTTGGCACTCTTTGGGCCCCTTTGTACCAATTGAGCATCGTTGCAACACCTTGTGGAATCTATGCCACGAAGAATTGAGGCAGTTCTGAAGGCAAAAGGGGGTCCAACCTGTTACTAGCATGGTGTACCTAATAAAGTGGCCGGTGAGTGTATTTAATAAGGAGGTATACCATTTTTTAATTCACAATGTATCAAAAGTTCTGCTTGTGTACTTCTTTTATGCAATAGTCCTCTATCTAGAAAAAAATGGTAAAGCCCACATTCCTGTCTATAGAAATGCAAAACCAAGCACAGTATCTATGCATGTATGGCTCACCTTCAGTTCTTCTGGCTTCACCGTGACAGTAATCCCATGTACGTTACCACCGGTGCCTGGTACGGACACACTGCAGCTCCACAGTAATACAACATCCGACATTCAGAGGATGCACCTGCGCTTCGCTCATCAGAGCTGGCTCCCGGCAGGAAACACCTCAGTCCGACACAACGGCTCCAAGTGAGTAACTTTATTACATAAACAAATGCAGCGGTACAAACATGTGTAAAAGCTGGCGCTTGGCCAACGCGTTTCAGGCAACTTGTGCCCTTGTTCACGGCTAGTTACAATTAATGACAAACATCATTTAAAAACAAAAGCCAGCCAATGGGAGTTTTTCTGGATATGACGTAGGGCAATGTGTCCTGTCCAATCCTAGGGCTAGATTTACGTATATTTATATGTGTTAAATTTAAGGATTAATATATCAATAACAGATCATTTTTGTAATTTACTCCTAGTAGTGCCCTAGTATTCAGTTTTAAAATCCAGAAAGCCTCCCTTTGGCGTAATTTGCTTAACCAATTGCCTCCTAGATATGGTTTCTGAATAGCTTCTGTTGCATAGAATTTAAAACTTGCTGTATTGCCCTGATGAATTTCTATGAAGTGCTTTGCAGCGCCAGATGTTTGTCCTGTATTCAGTTGCCTCCATCATTGTGAGAGCATTTGCTTTTTTTGTTGTTCTTGTTGTTATTGCCGGCATAAACATGCAGCAATCCACTACTATGGCAGAACGCTTTGCTAAATTAGCACAGGTGTTTGACACCGAAGTATCTACATCCCCTGTTGATAAAGACTGCAAGCAGTTATTTACAGGAATAGAAAGAATAAAAATCAAAGAGTTAAAGCTCTGGTGGAACCACCAATCAGAAATACTACAAATTCTATATGTACAGAGGATTTGTACCAATATATCACTGCAAATAATAATCCCTGTTAAAACATAACTTTTACTAGACTATTTAAAATATTAATATCTAAACCCCTATATATTACCACTGCATACCTAGATGATACAGCATACTGTACACTATCTGCCAGTGGAAGTCGCCCCGATAAAGAGCGGCTCCGCTTTAATGACAGACAATGTCACTACATGCGTGTATAAACACCTTAAATCCCAGCTATCCCGACGCGTGTCCCCCGTACAATTCTAGGGTTCATCAGGGGATTCAAAATTTCTCACTCTGGAAAAAAGAATACGCTATATACAACGCATATAATACAACACATGTACTTCCAAATTAGATAAGTGAACTGATACTTAGCTCAAGTGCTGCCAGGTATAATGACGATAGTTCCCGCAGCACCAACAGATAGTGTACAGTATGCTGTATCATCTAGGTATGTAGTGGTAATATATAGGGGTTTAGATATTAATATTTTAAATAGTCTAGTAAAAGTTATGTTTTAACAGGGATTATTATTTGCAGTGATATATTGGAACCACCAATCACTTAAAACATATAAAGAGAAAAAAATAATCCCAAGAGTCCTACGTATAAAGAAATTTCCTTCATTTAATGCACCAGCTGAGTTTCTACAAAGATGGTACGATACCCTAACAGATTGTTCCCTAACTTTGATTAACTTAAAGGGGTGTTATCGTTTCATTAAATGGTCTTCAGAATAAGGGGACAGTGAAAACAAGCAACTTTGCAATTGGATGTCATTAGCAAAGCTGCCTTGTTCTCACAGTGTCCCTTATCTTGTGTTTTTATTTACACTGATATCCAGTGTGGGTCTAATCCCTCCTGATCCCTCCTCCTTGCAATTCACTAGCTGAGAGCTCATTTACATTCTGTACAGCCCCTGGGTCGATTCACAGGCTGTACAGAATGACTCAGAGTTAGGGGCCGTAGCATTTTTCTGTCTCCACACCTAGCAGAAACAGACTTCAGCAGATTGTACAATGAGAAAACATGACAGTTTTGACCCTGTGCCTAACTCTCCTGCATACATGCAGATCTGTGCCATTACTAGAAAGCTGTAATACATCTCCAGCTGTGAGAGGAGATCAGTGCTCAGATTAGATTGAATGCAGCCTGTGGTATGTATACAGCTCTTATAAAATAAGACTGCATAGAGAGAGACACAGTGATATGTGGACTCAGAGGGGAGGGGGGGGGAGTCTCAGGCCAGCAGTGAAGGGGGGATGATGTCATCCAGCTGGGAGGGGAAGAAACGCCCCTGCATTCACAGAGTTGGGAAGCTCAGAGCAGTGTGAATGAGCCGAAGTAAGGAAGCGATACATCCCCTTTAATAATAGAGTATGAAGAACAACAATTACAAGAATTTAACACATATAAATATACATAAATCTAGCCCTAGGATTGGACAGGACACATTGCCCTACGTCATATCCAGAAAAACTCCCATTGGCTGGCTTTTGTTTTTAAATGATGTTTGTCATTAATTTTAACTAGCCGTGAACAAGGGCACAAGTTGCCTGAAACGCGTTGGCCAAGCGCCAGCTTTTACACATGTTTGTACCGCTGCATTTGTTTATGTAATAAAGTTACTCACTTGGAGCCGTTGTGTCGGACTGAGGTGTTTCCTGCCGGGAGCCAGCTCTGATGAGCGAAGCGCAGGTGCATCCTCTGAATGTCGGATTCCTGTCTATATGGCTCGCATTAAAGGGAAGCTGTCACATAGGTTGTGCCCTCCTTGCTGAGGACAGCACAGGCTAGTGTCAGACCTGCTGTTCTCAGCACTGTGCCCCTTATTCTGCAAGATGCTGTAGTTTTAGAGCATTTACCCCTCAAATCTTATTCATGAGTAGGTATTAGCTCCGCCCACCAAAGGCTAGCCCCACCCACTGACAGTTATTCACAGGTTTCTACCTATTCAAAGTAATAGGGTTATCAGTTGAGGTGGGCGGGGCTAGGCTCAGATGGGCGGGGTTTGAAAAAAACTGACTCTTTGAATGACTCTTCGAATGACTCTTCTGGCTGAAAACTGCAGATTTGAGCATTTAATACACGAAAACTACAGCATCTTAGAGAATAAGGGACACAGCGCTGGAAACAGCAGGTCTGACACTACCTTGCTCTGTCTTCAGCAAGGGGGGCATAATCTATGTGACAGGTTCTCTTTAAATAACTGTATGGACTAAACAGTCATGTGACCCATCACATTTCTGTCATGTGACTATCATTCAGTTAGTAACTGGGTGACATACTGTAACACCTGTGGGATAATTGAATAGGAATGCGCTGGTATAATAATATATGATAATATGTAAAAACATTATAAAGTGGACAACCTCTTTCATAAATATGAATTAATGCATTTGGAAGAATTTTGGATAAACTGTAGTTTTTCTTTAACATGAGTCAGTCATTACATTTGGCCCAGTAAACTGCTGACATAGCAGATTTCTTACTTAAAATCAAGTTCGGTCACACCTGTAGTTGCTTTCTTAGTGATTGCATGCCTTCAAACTTTAAGGGTGACATTTCCCAACATGCCAATGCCAATTTTTTGGTCTATATTGCGCTAAAACCGCTTTTGACGCCATATTTTGCATGTAAATGAACTGTCTTACACTAAAACTAGGCACATTATATGCCGGGAACGACACATTGTAATGCGCCTAAAAATTATGCGCTGTGCGCCTCCATAACGAAATGCGCCTATTGCAGCGCATAGCACATCATTACAGGTGTATATGTTTTAGGCGCATATCACAAGTATGTGTTAGGTGCATTACAAGTATGTGATAGGTGCGTTACAAGTATGTGTTAGGCGCATTTCATATACTTGTAATGATAAGCTATGTGCCTCCGTGCGCGATGTGCCTCGATAGGGGCATTACATAGGCTTCTAATGATATGCTATGTGCCACAACTTGCGCTTATCACGGCACAAAACATTTCATTGGTAGAGTATGTAATCGCGCATGGAAACGCATAGCTTATCATTACAAGTATATGAAATGCGTCGAACACATACTTGTAAAATGCGCCTAACACATATACACTTGTAATGATGTGCTATGCGCCTCAATAGGCGCATTTCGTTATGGAGGCGCACAGCGCATCATTTTTAGGTGCATTCCGTTTACTATGCAAGGTATACCTAACGCCAGATTTTTGATAGGGTCGGACTTTCTGTTTCTCTTTACACTTATTTAATACGCCTAAAAACTGACATAGCACCACCAATTTTCGGACATCTCGCCCTAAGTGTCCACTGGGTGTGGCCAAGCCAGTGAAGTGTCAAAGCTTCTCTTCTCTTATTGTTCACCTGCCTTTTCCCTTGAATACCCCAATAAATAATTTCTGAAGTCCATTTACTTAGATCTTGGGGCCTTATGTGTGAAAACTGTCTAGCAGTAAGACTGTTTTTGTTGCCAAAAGCAACCAATCAGAGCTCAGCTTTTATTTTTCCAGCGCCCTATATGAAATGAAATCTAAGCCCTGATTAGTTGCTATGGGCAACAAAGACAGTCACTGCTGGGCAGTTTTCATGCATAAGGCCCTTGGTGTTCTGTTCTTGTTATTCTTCTGGGATATTTATGAATACATTTACATTTATGAATTATCATTCAAAATCAGAATTCAAGCCTGGTTCACATCTGCGTCAGAGGTTGCCTTCAAAGGCCTTCATCAGAGATTTTGTCAAAAGTGACAGGAAAAAAAATATTGCATGATGGGGTTTTTTTCTGTTAAAACAATGGACACTACAGCGAAAATCCAGACCCTACTATAGTCCATTGGGTACGTTTGAAGTCTGTCATGAAACGGATCCAGTTCCACCTCTGAGATGGACACTCTGAATGCAACCTCCAACACAGATGTGAAACAAGCCTCTCCGATAGATGCAATCTGTCATTGTCCTATAAAGAACAGTAGTGTCAGCCTGGGTGTATTCCAAACTAACTGCTACAGAAGAATATCATGCAATTATTCACCTGTCATTTCCGTCTTACTTGTGCCACACTAATTTCTCACTATTATTTTTTTTTTTTTCTACATAGATTACCTGGACATCAAGTGGAGCAGCATTTCTTGTATCACAGAATATAACATCTTTACCTGAGATTATGGTACAGTGCAGCAGCTGGTGTTGTGAATCAGGCCGTGACCAATCAATATCGGCTACTTCACAACACCAGGGCTGTACCACACCCTTGTCTTCAATAAGGAACATACGTCCAAGATGCACATCAGTGCTGAGTCGGGAAAAGTTACAGTTTTCTTTCGCATTTACAATTTCTACATATATATCATTTTTATTTTGTTAAAAAAATTTATTTCAATTTTTTCCCCATAAATGCATATTGAAAAAGAAGAAGAAAGACATCAATGCACCAACAATTCAGTAGTACAGGCACATGCCTCATCAGGCCTCTTATCCATAGGCTGGCCGGCTTCTTTCATCATTTTATGGTATTTTAGCTGTTTGTGAATTTTAAATATTCATGGTGAAATATAATTATGATGAAAATTATGGCAGCATGAATAAACAATAAGTGAATGCAACTAAATTAGGGATACTATAGCACCTACTGGTCAGCCACCTCGTCTTTTGATTGATGGGTTTATTAGCTTATGCTTTGAGCTATGTAAGAGTTCTGTGATTTTGGCTAGCTGACTGAGAGGGATCACTTGTGTCAATCATAGGGGTGTTCTTTCTGTGGATGCTAATGCGCCTCCTAGTTAAAGACTACAACCAATGAAACTGATTTAAAGATGTTAGCCTTATAGAAAGAGGTCACAGTAACTGACACTGTTGAATGGGTTTACATAGATTAAAAAGGATAATAAAAAATGACACACATATTTCAGAGGGGAAAAATAGCAATTTATAGTTCATACATTTTTATGTGCATTGTTCTGCTTTATTTAAGCATTTACGCACACAAAACAGCACAAATATATATATATATATATATATATATATATATATATATATATATATATATATATATATACACACAGTTGAAACCAGAAGTTTACATACACTATATAAAGAGACTCATGTGCATGTTTTTCTCACTGTCTGACATGAAATCAGAATAAACCTTACTTGTTTTAAATCAATTAGGAACCAAAATTATTTATATTTGCCAAATGGCAGAATAATGAGAGAGAGAATTTTAAGGCATTTTTATCACTTTCTGCAAACTCAAAAGTTTACATATACTAGGATTACTATGCCTCTAATCAATTTGGAACAGCCCATATGATGATGTCATGCCTCTGGAAGCCTCTGAGTTATCTTCCTGATATCTTGGCTGATTTCTTAGACTTTCCCATGATGTTACACACAGAAGCAGTGTGTGTATATATATATATAAATATATATATATATATATATATATATAATATATATATATATATATAAAATGTGTGCGCGTGTTTGTGTGTGTATATATTTACAGATATACATATACAGATGTGGCTACTATATATATATATATATATATATATATATATATATGTATATATATATATATATACATAGCAGCTGTAACTTTATATGTATATTTACAAAGACACACATGTATTTGGATGAATATGTATATATTTTTTATATAAAGTTATGGCTACTACATATAATTTTATATGTAGATGGAATTTATATATATATATATATATAAAGCAACAAATCATTTTTAGCAGACTGACCATAGTGTTCACAACCCTTGTAGTACTACATTTTTCCAGCCTATTTGCTATTACATTGCAGGAAATTATATGTTCCTCTCCTTCTTGCCTAGTAATATTCCCTAAAATTGTAATCCAAGTCATTTCATCTGCTTGTCACCTCAAGTGATTGTAGAAAGCAAACAACAACAAATGATGGTGTACATAACCTAAAAGGCAGACAGTGACCACAGCCAGACCCTATTGTCCTAGCTTAGAAATATAACACTATACTGGTGGGGGCTATTTTGGTCTTTGCTATGAGACCCCCACTTTTCTATGTACAACTGAGAATGGCCATAGCAACTCTTCACAATGAGAAATTCTTCTGCAGCTGGTGTCCACCTCAGTCATTGACTGTTTTTGTCCGCTAAATGTGGTGCTGGTTTATTTGTTATCTGATACACAATGGAGGCAGCTGTTGGCCAATATGTTTCAGAATGCAGCCTACAGAAAACTTCATCCTAAAAGCATGCTTCATTCATACCTTCATTAAGATCAGTCACTCCAGTATACAGTGTCATGTACATGCCCTTGAAGTCCTCGCCACCGAACTCAAAGTGCCTCAAATAAAACATAAGAGCATCATTTACGGCGCTCGGAAGGGATTAAGTGAAGGATAAAATGTGGGTGAAGGAAATTACAGGACTGCCGTGCATGCTCTGGAGAACGCCTGACAAGGAGGAGGATATGGGACAATGCTTTTAAAATGGGTTGCTATGACAACAGGATGAAGATGCAACATTCTCTGGCAGCATTCCTCAACTGCATGCTGGGTTTTCCCACTCTTAGTTCATATCCACAGAGGTCTTCTTATCAATGCTATTTATATTCCTCTCAAATTGACAGGTGAACTTCGGAAAATAGTGCATTTTTTACACAACCGGATAGGAAAATTATTGCTGCCTTGGAGGAAGCCATATGGCTTAACACATCCCGTGGTTTACACACACTAGTGTTCAACATCATTAAAGTATTTTTATAAATTCATCTTGGTAAACAGAAAATTGTAAAATTGTTCTACTTTTCTACGTGTTTTTTACTTGTACATTGTAAAAGTTTGATACTGTCTGCATTTACTATGTAAGAGCTCATGCTTGTTATCCTTATGATTATTTTGATGCCACACAAGGAAATGTGTCTTTTGTTTTGTAATTGCCTGAACAAGTAGAAATTAAAAAATGTCAGATGATGCCATGTGACTGAGAATAAAAATGTAAGGTTTTATTTTAAAGGGGTTGTCCATAACTGGTTGGTGCGGAAGTTCGCACAATGTTATTTTGCTCTTAGATACCCTTGGTTACATTACATTTATGCAATCATTCTTGCATTTTGTTATATATACTTTGTATTTCAATTCTGAATGATAAAGGGGTTGTCCAATATGAAGAAAATAACATTTCAGTGAGTCAGGGAGGAACTGAAATAGAAAAAAAATGAAAAACTCAACCTTCCAAAAGATCAGTTCTAGTGCTCCTGGCTAATGACATCCTGTTAATTGTTTATGTGACCTTGCGGGCTTCGTCAGGCCTCAGCAGTCACTTCCTGCTCGGGTGGTAAGTGATTGGCTGCAGAGTCACATGATTGTGATGTCATCGGCAAGTGCCCTTGGACCGGCGCTCAGTGCTGCAGCAGAGCTGGTCGAAAAGTTGCACTTTTTATTTTTTCTTTATTTTATCCCCTCTCAAGCCCACAAAAATGTTTTTTGGTTTTTTTGTACATTCAATCAACCCCTTTAAGCTCATACCTAGCGAAATTCTATTTACAGGTTTAAAATCTGGCTAAGCCGTGTTTAAGATCTGACCTTGTGTGGAAAACTGCCCCTAATGTGATTCATTCCAATGGGCCATCATTTTTTTTTGGCATGTTCTCATTGACACTGATTACGCTGAGTTCATATTTATCTTGTCAATCCAATGTTCCATCCATGGGCATAACTATAGTTGTTCCAGGTATTGCAGCTGCTATGGAGCCCAGAGGTTGCCGGGTCTCACTCAGGTGCAAGAAGATTGTGCAGGCAGTCCCCGGGTTATGAACGGGATAAGGACTGTAGGTTTGTTCTTAGGCTGAGTTTGTATATAAGTCGGAGCAGGTATATTTATCAAATGTAACTCCAGCACTCCAGAAAGTTTTTTTTTTTTTTTTTAGATCGGGATAGTGCAGGGAAGAGTTTTACATTTGTTTTGCTGTCTGTTCCCCTGTTGAGTAGATTTCACCTCATGTGCTGCTGTGACATGCTGGAGCTTGTCATTCTACAACTATTATCTGCTGTGGAACATTGAACTACAAGTGCCAACATGCTGTTTGTAACTAGGGGACAGATGTAAGTTGGAACGTTGTAAGTCGGGGACTGCCTGTATATGTTTTTAGGGGAAATAAGAAGTTGCTGGTTTTCTGCTATCTAGTGCTACTATGTGGCACTATTTGTAGCATTTGTTATTGCTAGTTATGCTATTGTCTCAGTTTCCTGTTATTAGGTGGTGGAGCCCATTTCATTTTGCTGTGTGGCTCTATGAATTCCCCATGGCACAACCTTGTTTTATAATTGTCTTGTGCTATTCTTCCTACCAAAGATAATGGAATTTGCGACAGAGGCTTGAACAGAGACACCTACGTGGCTGTAAACAAGTCTGCAATACTATTGTGTTAACTCCTTAACAACCGGTCGGACAGCGGGCATTTCAGGTCGTTCGTCTGCAGCGACCTGGTGTAAAAAAAAACCAAAACAAAACAAAACAAAAAAAAAAATTTCAAAAAAAATTATGCAATTATTTAAAAGTGAATTTAAACTATTCCCCAATAAAGTACAACTTGTCGCAAATAAAACGAGGCCTCATACAACTGCGTCATTGAAAAAATTAAAAAGTTACAACTGTTGAAACGCAAAGAGGTAAAAACTAAATAAATGTTCTGGTCATTAACTACTTTTCAGACGTGTGGCTTAAGGGGTTAACTACTTATATGGTTTAAAGGGGTGTTGTAACTGCTTTTGAGTCATTAGGAGATGATTAAAATAGGAGAAAAAAAACTTACCTTGAAAACGTAATTGTTCCAACACCACAGGTGGTCCCGGTGATCCAGGCAGATGACAGCACCATTTAATCCTCACATGACCTTGCAGCCAATCACAGACCCATGGTCACGTGTGATATATCCAGCAAGAGATTGTTGTGGTCTCTGAATAGCTGCAGGGTCACATGAAGATTTAACAGTGACATCATCAGCCAGGATCAGAGGGATGGGCGAAGGCGCTGGAACGAGCAGGTTTACAAAGTAAGTTTTTTCTTTTTATAATCATCCCCTATCAACTAAGGAGTAGTTTAAACAGTTGGAACACCCCTTTAATGATAGTAGTAATAACTATTTTGGGAGTTTCTGATTTTCTGCATGTACATTTGTATCCTTCTTATCTATTACAATTTATTTTTACACGTCTGTTTTAGCCAGATGATAACAACTATGAATCTAGTATTTTTGCCTAATAAAAATCAATTCAGATATGTTTCCTACTATTGTGCATCTACCTATTAAAGAGTACAATTCTGTGCCTTTTTCTACTATAGCCGTATGTATAATGCTCAGAGCCTTGGGCTCTGCACCAGTTCACTAGCACACTAGAATTCCGATGCAGCAAGAAATGATCAAGCAGGGTGGCACAGTGCAACAGAGGGATGGTAAAATGTCTGCCAGACTGGCATATTAGAGGAAGCAAGCTGTACTGCAGCCAACAGTGTTCTTTCTGAATGACTGTTATTCCTGGCATCACTGAAGCACCGACCTGGAATTCACCATGGTTGATTGGCACAAGACTCAACCCAGGCATCTTAGCTGTGGATTTAGGCAACAGTCGGATAAACATGCTGAAAATTCTTGCTATGTCATTTCCCAGTATGCTGTGTGCTCTACAGAGCACAGCAAGATTAATTTAGGGCCATTGTACATTTTTATCAGATGATTGCACAATGCAGTTTATTTGTGCCATAGCCTTGATCTTTTGCTTTACAAAATATAGAAAAGCCAAACTTTATATATTGACTAACAGGTTAATAAAGAGTGACCCAGCATCTTATATTGTAATTGTAAAGAAATATTACTAAAATGAATGTCTTGTTACCTCAGGTAATAGCTAATTAGTTGCTAAAAGGGTTGACAGAACAATGTGAATAATGCTTATTTGGTGAGAAACAAAGGCATTGCAGTTATATACCACTCCTAATATATACCAATTCCTTTTACATTGTGTTTACAATACGTTTGCTTTCAGTAAATGGTAACCTGATTTATCAGACTGCTAGGAAAACCAACCCAACCATCCTCAACCAATTTTCTCACATTGTACAAAAATCACAAATTATAAATAACAATAGTTTCTTAACATAAATAAAGATACCAACACAAATTTTTAGTGGGGGTCGGACACAAATTCATTTATATTCACTATAGAAAAAAAGAGAGAAACTTGCAATGTGTTAAAGGGGCTTTGCCAAGAAGTAAATTCCTCACCTAACAGGCTGATACTCCCCTCTTGAGGCTTGACAAAAGGGGTGTTGTGTTTCTGTGTTTAAAAAAACAAGTACCTCCTCTGTGATGTCATCGCTCCACCTCCCATGCACGTTCCTGATACTTAGTCTCTGTAGTTGAGTTAAAATTGTTTGGCTAATCCACAGGGGATAACTGTATTGTGCAGAAGCTATATGCGTTTTGTTTCTCCCTCTTATCTGCTCAGATAAGCTACTAGCAGGCAGCATTCTTTCATTTGTTCACATACTGATGCAGGGGAGAGAGAGGGGGAGGGAGCAGGGAGCGTCTGCATGTTTACTCAGATAATAACATTACAATCAGTGTATTCTCTATACAAAAGACACAGGATCTTTTGTCCCCAGTCCCTTCAAAGCTCGTTCATGTTCCCTGCCATCAGATAAGAAGTGCAACTAAAGCAAGTGCAGTCAGATCAGCTCCTGGCAGCTCCTGGTCGTGTCTAATGTAAACTGTCAGGAAACTAAGGGCATGTAAGGAAGGCTGTAGCTCTCACAGGCCTCACTTTATCAATGACATATATTTAGAAAAGTGATTAAATACCCATTTTGGAGGATCCCACGTCAACATTAGATCGTGGCAAAACCCCTTTACGCAGGCTTACTCCATACCACTGCCATCTTGCATTCCTGGCAACCGAATACATGATGGGCGGACACGTGTTGTTGTTCTGTTAGATGACCCCAAACAAACAGAACAGACTTTCACTTACACTATGCAGAAGAGATGTGCCATATCTGCTGCTCCTCCTGCTCCTTGCACAGTGCAGGGGAGATGTGTCATGTCTGATCAACTTTCTGACCCAAAGTGACAGGTAGGAAAGTGGACAAGGTAAGAATCTCTCTCCTTCCCTCTTTATCTATGTTATATCTACCTATTTATCTCATATCTATCTATTTCTCCATCTATATATCAGTCTTTCTTATTTATTTCTCCCTATCTATTTACCTATCAGTAAAAAGGCGCAACACTCCTCCAATAAAGTAAAAAAAAAAAATGCTTTATTTCATGTATCTGCAATATTTCAGCTCCATCATCTATCAGTCTATTTTATGTGTAGACCACATAATTTTTGGCCAAGAGCATACACAATAATGCATTTAATATTAAAAAAGTTTTCCCATCTGACTGTTTCAGAGCCAGCTTCAATCTCTCACTCTCTGTTCACACTGTGGGTGGTTCTACAGCAGTGACTAACATTACAGCTCTTTTCTTAACAGCCTTTTAGAGGGACATTGGTGATGGAAGGATTGTAACAGCAGCGCAGAAGACTACAGAGCTCTAAGGGGTTAAAGTTTATTAGTAGGAAACCTTACCATGCTGGCCAGGGCTGCTAGAGTAGTGAGAACCTGTAAACAAGCAGGAGATAAGAACTGCTCTAACTCTGAGATGAAGCAAAATCAGAACAGACATGTATTTGATAATAGTCTTAACTTACCTTAACCTACATGTTCAAAGCTAATTAATGTAGTGAGAAAACCTTTTTGAGGATTAAATCATTGGTGAGTTTCTACTAAACGAAGGAAGTAAAATTGAGTTCAACATGATTCTATCACTAGTGTAATGCACAATGTAGGTAGCGATTGCTAAACTAATAAAACCTTACATTGTGCTTGCATCACTAGCATATTATTTAGCACAAATGACAAGAAAAATAGCTCAGCTTTTGGCGCTTTTTTCCATTAAAACAACGAACACCATTGGCATCTGTCATGCAATTTAACCAAAGCCACCTCTGAAATGGAGAAACTTTTGCGCAGATTTAAACCAGGTAATTTATTCTTTAAAAACATACTGCTGGCTGGGGAAGATTTAAAAGGGTTTAAAAAGAAAAAGAGCTATTAGCCCTGTTGTAATGTTTGGCAATGTAGTCAAAAAATTTAAAAGGGTTGTCCACATTGGTAGAGAGGCCCCAAGTAAAATAAAGATAAATTATACTTAACATATCCCTGGTCTCCAGTTTCAACAACGTGTTTTCCCGTACTTCTGTCGACACAGCATCACTTCTGAGAAGGGACATCACCGCTGCTGCTGCTGATTAGCTACAATGGTCACGTGCCTCTAACTTACATCACGGCTCGGAAGGAAACTGGTTCGGATGGTGATACAAGCTTGGGGCATGTGACCACTGCAACCCCTTCCCAATATTCGACATAACTGTATATCATGATGTTGAGAAGTATGTATGGAGCGAGCAGGAGCTTTCCCTTTTTCCGCACCATGAGCTTCAAGAAACAAAGGCTCCCCCAAAATGATGCAATTTCCCAGTACATTATACGGTACAAGCTGTATGGTAAAATAATACAACTTGTCCAACAAACAATCAAGTACTCGTAGGGGAGTGTCAACTGGGAAATAAAAAAATTATGTCTTAAGAAAAGCTGGATGGAAAACAAAAGTTGTCATTATAAATTACTCAGCTGTCCAGTCGTGAAATTTTTGCATGGGACCACTAGTGGTTTCAAATGGCTCTGTCTAGATATTCTAAAATCTAAGCTTATTTAAAGGGTCATCCAGAAATTAGTCATTGTTTAAGTCCCATTTTATGTTAAACGCATTTTTTAGGAATTTTTGGTTGTTTTTTTTATTTTTCATATCACTTTCAATATTTTTTAAAAATTCTTAAGTCTTGCAGTTTTCACTTTGCCACTAGGCCTTGCTTGCACTGCTTTAACAGCAGTCAGAGAGATGCTTTACAGTAGCTCCATGCACATAGGAGACTTAAGACTGACTCAGTCCCATTCACTTCTATAGGAGTTTTCTAGTCATGCTCTGTGACCTGGGAAGAAGTCACTGTGCAGGGAGGTGAAAGGGTGAACTGTGATTGGTGATTGGTGGATCTTGTGTTATCTATTCACACTGGTGTCTCCTTTCAGTTTGACCCTCTATGTGCTAATAATGAGCAGACAACTCAGAATCTTTCTGTACAGAACAGATTGTGTCAGACAATTATTAGGCTTAGTGGCCAAAGTGAAAACTGCAGGACTTAAGAATTATTAAAAAATATTGAAAGTGATATGGAACATTTTAAAAAAATAACCAAAAATTCTTAAAAAATGTGTTGAACATAAAAATGTGAGTTAAACAATAAGTCATTTTTGATGACACATTCCCTTTAATTGGTTGCAGAGGTCCGTACTAGGCTTCATGTTATTCATTTTCTGATGAGCTTACTGTATGTCTCTCTAACAATGCATTGGTAATAAAGAGCTATGGAATTCATAGTTTTGTTCCTTACATGCAATCTAATGGGCAGTATGGAGCTACATATGTAGCAAACTTTAACTTGACCATGAAATTAAGGCTTTTTGTGTTATCTGTTTTTCTATCACAACTAAAGCCATTGAAAAGCACTGAAAATATTGAGAACTTTTTGTGCCATTATATCATGGTAAGTTATCTCTTAAGTTTATCGTTGCTACTGTACTTTTATAGTACGACGACACAAAAGTGGTAAAATGCTGGTCGGATTCTGTTTAAAGAATCCGGCTGGTATTTTATCGTCTTTTGGATGGTTTTGGGGGACAGTATTGTCTGCGTTTTGCAGATTCATCCTTTCCCATTAACCACTGAACAGTACATCTTCCACCCGAAAACCGGACGGAAGAGTGTGCATGTTCCAAGCTTTTTTTTTCGGATTTAAAATTCGGCTGTCAGAGCTGGGTAGATTACAGCTCGGATTTTCTGTTGAAATCTATGGGGATGGTTGACAGACAGTTTTCAGATGATTTTCAAATCCAAAAAGCATCCAAAAACCGTGCCGTGTAGACTTATAGTGCGGCGCGTACTATACGCCAGGTGCTTTGGAAGCGCATCTTTCCAAAGCACGAAGGGGCCGGAGTAAATGCCGTGAACAATTGACATGTCAATTCTCTCCTGCACCTACAATACGATCATATTGTACGCACGGGGGGACAACGCGTAACCTATGGCTCTCTATGAGAGCTATGAATTACCATAATAGCGGCACGCATTTCGCTGCGTGTAATGCGCAGTACGCGCCAAAATGCGTGCCAAAATAAGCCATGTGAACATGTTCTTAAGGTGACAATCATAGGTCCCTGTTCCCTCCACATGGTATGTCTCCATCAGTTCTATATGATTTTGCAGGTAGCTAGATCATCACAATTGCTTCCTTTCCTATAGCAGAAGTGGTTTTCCAAAAACAATATGCTGAGCTAAATCTATGCCTTTTTTTTCATAATGTTTGGCATATGCACCCAGAAATCTCCTGACGCATATGCTGGAACATATGCATAGGGCCTCATTCACCTTTATTGGCATACATTTGGCCATTCTGCATTGGCATATTTTTATGAATGTATAGGTAAATGTACTTTGCTGCTTTTTCCTATACTCATGGTTACAATAAAAATGTAATTTTTTTTACAGTGCGAGTTACTGGGCAACACATGCCAATGTGTGCCCATACAGTGCCATATGTTACAGTCTTCCGTCTGTGTGACTGAGGTGTAAGCAAAGCCGAAGGGGAATATTAACTCCCCCCAATTACCCTTGCAGATCTGCCAGCAGTCTGTTGACACTGTCAATGTGAATTTTCACTGTGTTATGCAAGATAAAGTTGAAGAGTGATCTCGGAATTGTGTAGCTCTGAGTATTTTCCCAGACAAGTGGCTAAAACTAAATTAGGCGATTTATCTATATTAAGTATATTGTTATTACAGCCTTCTCTATTCTATCAGCTGTAGTAATTACTTAGATGACTATGGTTCTGTTAGTTGGAAAGTCCTTACTCGCTCGTCATAATTCATGGCATAAACAGTTAACCCTTACCAACACAGGACGTATGGGTGCTGGTAAGGTGCTTTGTAGCAGGATTACTCAGCAATCCCATTACATAGGAGGCTGGTGTCTGCTGCTCATTGCAGCTGACACCTGCCGGTAACAACAGGGAATGGAGTCAGCTCCGTTCCCTGCTGTTTAACCCTTTACACCCTGCTGCGATCATAGCCGCAGCATCTAAATGAATGAGAAACTGTGCCGTGCAATGTCTCTCACTGCTATCGACACTTTCACCCAGGGAGTAATAGAACCGCCATCTTTATATACCCTTCTGAATGGTTTATGCAATGTAGCAAGGTATACTAACGATTGCTCCCCCCTAGAGGTCAAGTTACACATAATTGCTATCTCTGGGTCGGTAAAAGTCCAATCTATCAAAATGTGAAAATATTTTATCCCATACGCTGAACACCATAGAAGAAAAAAAATTCCGAACAACAAAATTGCGGGTTTTTGGTTATTCATGTCTCCCAAAAATTGGAATAAAAAGTGTTCAAAAAGTCACATCTATCCCAAAACAGTAGGAATAAAAAGTACATTTCAGTCTGCAAAAAGTGCACGATCACTCAGGTCCATAGATAGAAGATTTTTTTATGGTACTAAAACATACTGAAAACCCTGCATACATTTGGTATTGCTGGAATCCTATCAACCTGCAGAATACAGATAACACATCATATCTAAAACATGGAGCAAGTATGTTTTTTCAAACGCGTTGTTCGGGTTTTTAACTGCTTTATTTGTAAAGAAGGGTTCTGCTCTTTATCTGATAATGTTTTACACTTAATAAAAATGATTTTTTATTAATACTTCATGCCGCACGGCGCTGAGCGCCGAGATTTCAGAGCGCACATCTCTCCATAGACTATAATGGGAGAAGTAGCTCGCGCTCTGATTGGCTGGGATAGCCAAGCCCCCGCTAGCTCAGCCAATCAGCTCTTTTCTGTCTTTTTACTGTATTTTGAATTATCCCGCCGTGGATTCTGATTGGTCTAAACTTCTCCATAGACTAGAATGGGTCTTTGTCGCTCCTATTCTGATTGGTCAATAATTCTCCATAGGTTTTAATGGGTCTCTGTCGCTTCTATTCTGATTGGCTGAGCTAGCCGAGCCCCCGCTAGCTCAGCCAATCAGCTCTTTTCAGCATTTTTACAGTATTTTGAACTGTCCCGCCGTGGATTCTGATTGGTCTAAACTTCTCCATAGGCTAGAATGGGTCTTTGTCGCTCCTTTATAAAGGCGATTTTTGATTCATACTCCGCACCGACATGTGGAATGATTTCTCGCTGTTCCAGCCTGTCTCGCATCGGAACTGTTTTTTGGCGCAGCCCCGCACTGCGCCTAAGTCCCGCACTGCGCCCATGTCCCCGCACTGTGCCCCACACACACTGGCGAGGCGCAGGGAACTTTTCCCCGCATGTATGAGTGCGCTACCTCCGGCGGCGAATCTTAGGCGCAGCGCCGCACTGCGCCCCACACACTGGCGAGGCGCGGCGGACTTTTCCTCACATGTATGAGTGCACTACCTCCGCCGCCGAATCATAGGCGCAGCGCCGCACTGCGCCTCGGACCCGCACTGCGCCTACCACACTGGCGAGGCGCGGCGGACTTTACATTGTATGTATGAGCACGCCCCGGCCCCGACATAAATCAGGCGCAGATTCCGCCGGAAAACTAGCGGAAAGGTGCGCCCCGACCTGTCGGGATTCATACATGTCGCCCTACATCTTGTCCTGCAAAATAAAAGCCCTCATATGTCTAGAGATAAAAATTAAAAAAAATTATGGCTCTTGGAAGGTGGGGAGGAAGAAAATGATCTACCAAATGACTGTCCGGAAGGGATTAAAAATTTGTTTCAAATCATGTTTTTAGTAGTAACTGCCCTGTTTTCATTTTCACATAGTAAAGAAAATTATAATTTTGTCTGCCAGCAGCCACCACTAGATGGTGCTCACTGAATACATATTTATACCACTCTCATTAAACTAATTGAACTGAATACAGCTGTTTGCTTTAAACTTGTTTTAGTGGCAGATGCAGCTAAATCAAATTTTATTGTCAAGAAAGCAACAGGAGCAGAAAAGTTATGTATCACTCTAATGTCCCCATAGCAGTGGCACAGTCTGCCTTAAAGTTAGATATGCCACTGATGGTACTTCATTTTGATAAAGACATGACTAGCCTTCTTTAAAGGGAATCTGTCATCAATATATATTTTTATTACAAATTAAAGCAAGACACTGATATGTTTTTTCTTTTTAGAGCTTTTAATTTTCTGATTGTAGAATTTTTTATTTTTGTTTTCTGTATAGGATTGTGGGGGCAGCCATCTTACCTAAGCTGCTTTTTCAGCATTTAGACATATTCTTTACAGCAACTACATGGACATGGGAGCCTGTGAACAAGAGCAGACCCATGGAATTCTATAAGAGAATTTTATGTGCATGCTCTGTGACCTGGGAAGAAGTCAGTGTGAAGGGAAGGGGAGTGAGGGAGCTGTGACTATGGGCATGTTCACCCAGCTTAATTGCAAGGCGTATTTTGTCATATAATTGTGCTGCAATACGCCCAAAATGTGCCCTGCAATTATGGTAATTTATAGCTGTCATGGAGAGCTGTGAATTACGCCCATAATCACCAACTCATTTTGAACGCCAGGGAATAATAAAAGTCTATGGGTCCGATCTCCCCTGCGCTGGGCAGCGCATACTTCTAAAAACCCCTGGCGTATTGCGGCATGTACAATGCGCACCACAATACGCCGTGTGAACATAGCCTATCTTCTATTCTGAATGGTGGATCCTGTGTTATCTATACACATTGGTGTCACCTTTCAGTGTAACCCTGCCTGTGCTGATAATTAGGAAACCGCTAAAACGTTTTCTATACAGAATGTGTCAGACTATTTTTAGGCCAAGTGGTCAAAGTAAAGATATCAGGATTTCGGGACACTTTGCAAATTTTGATATGAAAAATTAAAAAAAGAAATTCAATAATTCTTAAAACATGTGTTTAACCCATCCAAGGGACATAATCTGCTGCTTACAGGACTTCGAATTAAAAGAGCGCATAATGCGTAAAGCCAGATCCTCCAAGACCATCGAATACGAAGGCTCTCAGATCCAACTTTACCCGGATTTATCTTGGATGACTCTCCACAAAAGAAGATGTTTGAAACCACTGTTAGAGACTCTCAAGCGTCATTCTATACTCTATAGATGGGGCTTCCCCTTCATGCTCATCGCCAGCAAAGAAGGCAAATCTGCAGTACTGAGATCGCATGCTGACCTTCGCCAATTCTGCAAACAACTGGATATCGCCCTTCCTGACATTCCAGATTGGGAGTTAAAAATGCCCCCACCACCTCCAATGGCGGATTGGCAACCAGTCTCTGGGAGACAAAGAAGAGCTTCTAGAGAAAAGAAAGGACATCCCACTGGGTGACGAGTTCACCGACACCTTAAGTATATGCTGAATATGTTTAATCATAATTTTTCCTTTTGCAGAGCTAGAAGATAGTCTAGTTAAGTCATGATATCTCTTTTCGACATATGCCCTACTTATTGAAAGTCCAGGTTCCGAATTGAATGTATTTGAAATTGCTAAATATGCAGCCTCCACACAAACATGGGGTCTGGGGGGGGTGGGTGCGGGGAGAGATGGGGGCCACACTTGGTTGGGCCGTCTCTGTCTGCAGCCATGCCCTGGGGACACCATAATCTAGAAGGGGGGTTCTGAGAGGTCATCTTGACTCGCCTTTCACCTTTCCCCCACTAAGGGTACTATAGGCTAGCAAGTCTCAGGTGGCCTTTTTTTTTTTTTTTGACCTGGAGACTAAAAGCCTATTGGAATTTTTATACTACTATTCTTGAAAAAGTTACTTCAGTTCAAGTATATTACCCTAGGCCAGAGGTTTTTTACATTCCGTCTGGTTTCTAACCAACGAGGTGCACTCGGTTATTTTCT
The DNA here is from genome assembly GCA_025379985.1 of Phyllomedusa bahiana. Lineage (NCBI taxonomy): Eukaryota > Metazoa > Chordata > Amphibia > Anura > Hylidae > Phyllomedusa > Phyllomedusa bahiana. The sequence goes on from JAODAL010029282.1 coordinate 39,731, forward strand.
GTTGATTTTCTTAGTACTTTTTGGTTACAACCTTGTTTGTCAGGTTATACCTAGTAATGTCGTCTAGTCTTTACCCATCCTCATGTGTCTTGTATCGTGATTGGTTTAGTGTGGGGGAAACATTAAGGGCAAGAGTATTGAAAGAATTATTGTATGATGGCTAATTTTATGTCACTGAATGTCAAGGGTCTTAATTCACCTTTAAAGAGAAGGCTGCTGCTATCAGAGTTAAAGCAGTCAAGGGCAGATATAGTCCTCCTTCAAGAGACACACTTTAATAAGGAGGGAAATTTTTCTTTTGTCAAACACCTATATCCAACAGCCTTCGTCTCCTCACACAGTAAGAAAAAAGCGGGCGTAGCAATCTTACTTTCCAGTACTTGTCCATTCCAAATACAACAATCTGTTATAGATGATAGTGGTAGATATATTATATTATATGGCACATACCAAGGAGCGCCTTTCACGATATGCAATGTTTATGCACCTAACTATTCCCAAATTCGTTTCCTAAATAAATTTTTTCTTAAACTAAAAAGGTCCACATCATCCACTGTGATAATTGGGGGGGATTTTAATGTGGCTTTTTCAGAATCAGCTGACAGACTAAATTTAAATGCGACCCCATGCACTACCATCCAAGCTCGACTGTCACGGGAGTTTAGAAAGCTGATTAGAAAATATGCTCTATTCGACCTATGGCGAATTGATCATCCGAGGGAACGTACATACACTTTCTTTTCTCCTCCCCACCAATCCCACTCAAGGATTGACTACTTCTTAGGAAACATTCCGGCTTTGAGGCGTATGGCTTCAGCTGATATCAGTCCCATCACGTGGTCAGACCACGCTCCAATAACCCTCTCTCTTAAGACACATACTACACCTATCCGTAATTGTCATTGGCGTCTGAATGAAAGCCTCATAAAAGACCCACAGACAAGGGAGGAATTAACACAACATATAGTAGAGTATTTTTCTAACAACGAAGGCACGGTCTCTTCCCCTGTCACCCTATGGGAAGCTCATAAGGCGGTGCTGAGGGGATGGTGTATAGCCATAGGCTCACGAGTCAAGAGGAATTCTAACCTGAAGAAAAAAAATTTACAATCGCAATTAAAGATACTGGAATCCTCTTTGGCTACACAACCTACTAAATCTTTACTTAGAAAAATAGTGGACATTCGAGCCCAGCTCCGATGTTTGGCAATGGAAAGAACTGAGAAGTTGTTACTGTATTCCAAACAAAAATATTCCGAACGAGGTAATAAGGCTCACTCTTTGTTGGCCAAACAGTTGCGGGACGATCAAGAGAGGCATTCAATGCAGGCTTTAAAAGACAATACAGGACATATCACTTATGATCCACATAAAATTGGACAAATGTTTCACACATACTTCACAGATTTGTACACACTACCTGATCACCTGCCGAAGGACAAGGCAGAAAGGGATGCGGCCTTGCAAGCATTCTTCTCTACTTGTGATCTGCCGACACTCCCACAAGATGCCATAGATTCTCTCAACTCCAGGATAACATCTGAGGAGTTGGAAGAAGTTCTTAAATCGTTACCCACAGGAAAGTCACCAGGGCCGGACGGCATGACATATCTCTATTATAAAATCTTCAACCCTCAACTAGTAGAATATCAAGTACAAATGTATAATGCCATTTTAGAAGGAACAGGGGTGCCAGCATCTTTTCTACATTCATATATAACTCTAATACCAAAACCCAACAAAGACCCTATGGAGGTCTCTAACTATCGGCCCATTGCACTCCTTAACTCGGATCTTAAAATTTTCACCAAAATTTTAGCAAATAGATTAGCAGTTTGGTTACCCCAATTAGTGCATAAGTACCAGGTTGGATTCGTAATGTTTTGTCAGGGAGGCGATAACACTAGGAAAATAATCAACCTAATTGATGCGGTCAATAAAATGGATAAGAATGCTTTACTTTTAAGCTTGGATGCCGAAAAGGCGTTTGACCGCATCAATTGGGCTTACATGATGTCAGTGATACAGAGGTTTGGAATAAGGGGCCCTTTTCTTCAGGCGTTATATTCCCTCTACTCCATACCCACGGCTACAATTAAGTTGCCATTTAGCTTATCTCCCCTAATAAAAATTTCGAATGGTACACGCCAGGGATGTCCGTTGTCCCCGCTTTTGTTCGTCCTGTGTGTCGAACCCTTAGCGGCGGCTATACGCCTAAATCAAAATATTAAAGGAATTACTATTGGAGGTAGGGAATTTAAGTTATCATTATTTGCTGATGACATTTTGTTATCGCTAACCTCCCCACACACTTCCCTTCCAAACTTGCAGCAACTCCTTCATAAATTCTATAACCTCTCGGGCTATAAAATTAATACCTCTAAAACAGAGGCGCTGCCTCTTAATATGATAGAGGAGGACTTCTTGGCCTTGAAGGCTAACTATCGCTACAATTGGAAAACCGATTCTTTGAGGTACTTGGGAATCAATTTGACACCCTCCGTTTCAACCTTATATAATGGTAACTTCCCAGCGGTTTTCAATGAAATTAGAACTCTCCTTAAAAAATGGACGCCACTACCATTGTCTCTATTAGGTAGAATTTCGGCGGTAAAGATGACACTGTTGCCTAAACTATTATATCTGTTTGAGACTCTGCCTATCCCGGTCCCACTAAAAGACCTAAAAGCAATTCAAACAACCCTACTTCGGTTCATTTGGTCCAATAAGAGGCATAGGATAGGGAGACGAACCATGATGATGCCCGACATGGTTAAATATTATCGGGCCGCCCAGCTTCGCAGAATACCAGCATGGTCCTCTCTGTTAGCAACCTCAAGGTGGACCGAGGTAGAAAAATTATGGTTAGCACCGGTGCATCCGAACTCTCTGCTCTGGACCACATCCCACATACAACTTGATTCCCAGCTGTTGGGCCCGATGCACTTGACTCGGATGATATGGAGGAGATGTGCTCAGAAATATGGGCTCAGCTCATCCAGGTCGGCTATGACCTCCTTTCTATTTAATCCAATGTTACCCGATGGCATGGGGAGCCAGTCGTGGAAGCCTTGGTTTGAGCGCAGATTGTTTAGGTTTGCAGATATAGTGGATCACAGGACTAGGCAGATTCTCCCTTTTGATAGGATCAAAACAGACTTCCAGATACCAGAAAGTTGTCGTTATTCATACTTACAGATTTCCCACTTCTTACAAACAATGTTGAAGGCTAAAAAGGTTTCCCTACCGTCAAGGTTCGAGATGATATGTAAAACGGTCACCTCAACTAAAGGTCTGATTTCAGAAATCTATTCTATACTACAAAACCCACACCCAGAGGAACCTACCATACACCCATATATGCCTAAATGGGATAGGTATATAGGCAGACAGATTACCGAGCTGGAATGGGACCAAATATGGAAGAGGGCAGCACAGACATCTATCTGTAGCGTTTACAGGGAGAACCAATATAAAATACTAATATTATGGTACCATACCCCATCATTACTACATAAACTTAACCCGATAATTCCGGATCAATGTTGGCATTGTCGAACACCGGGCGGCAATGTATATCATATCTTCTGGGAATGCCACATTATCCAAAACCTCTGGACAGGGGTTCACAAGTTTATATCAGACCTGACAGGTTTACAGGTTCCATTTGAACCGACATTCTGTATCCTAAACTTATTCCCAGAACATGTGAAAAAACCAACACTGAAGTTGATCTTGAGTATCCTGACGGCAACTAAATGCCTAATTGCTTCTTTCTGGAAACGCACAGACCCTCCAAGCATACAAGATGTGTATAATAGACTCAAGTCCATAAGGGGTATGGAATATTTAACCGCTTTAGCGAACAACACCTTGGATAGCTTTGGGGTTATCTGGTTGCCATGGGATACATTTGTGGCTATTAATGATGTTTAAATAAAGACCTATTGACTGGCCTTTTAAAAAAACAAAAAACAACAAACAAAAAAAAAAAAAAAGATTATATTAGCCCTTATTCAATAGATGTGTCTCTATTATCTTCCCCCAACCTTTTGTGTCGTGTCTTTTGTTAAGTCATTCATGGAAAGGTCTCACCACCCTTTTATTAAGAACAGATTTATATGTATGACAGCTGGAAAATAGTCTAGTTAAAACATTTTAGAAGGCTAACTATCGATCATTATGGAGTTATTGCTTTAATGTATCTGATCCACTGCTGTATATTGATTTACGCTTTTTACATAGCGATATCTATGTTCACTGTTATCAAACGATTGTATTTTCATGACTGTATTTTTGAAATATGTCTAAATAAAACACAGTTAAAGAAAAAAAAAACATGTGTTTAACATAAAAAACATGAGTCACACAATAGGTCTTTTTTTATTACTTATTCCTTTTAATTTCTTAGCATAATATTAAAAACAGACTCATCGGCGACAGAGGATTGTTGTAGCAAAACAGTATATATGTATGTGTTTGTGATCATGCAGACACAGCTTTGCTACAGGAGCCTGGGCCTAACAGTCAGCCTTGCTGAGGAGCCTGGGTGTAACAGTCAGCCAGGCTCCTGCTGTAAGGGCCGGTTCACACGGCTTATTCAAGCCGTAATTGCGGGACGAATTTCGCGCGCAATTACGGCTTGAATAAGGGGCGGGGGCGGGACGGAGGCGCTGCCCGCCGGCCCCATAGACTTTCATTATCCACGGCGCGTATTCTGCCGGGATAATGAACATGTCACTTTCTCCCTGCCCGGCGGATGCGCCGAGCGGGGAGGAGAGACAGAATCCACAGTTCTCTATGAGAACAGTGGATTACCGTAATGGCTGGGACGGATTCCAGCCGTATTGCAGCGCAGTACGGCGTGCAATATGGCTGCAATCCGTCCCTGAAATATGCCGTGTGAACGGCCCTTAACGGTCAGGACTAGAGAAAACTCCAGTCATGGTTAATCAACCTATTAAATGCTGTGAACAATATCAACTGCAGCATCTAAGAGGTTTGACAGAGGGAGGGTGCTCCTTCTATAACAAATCTGCACCCTAGGAATATGATTGCAGGGTGCCATGCGTTGCTGTGACATCCAGGGGCCTGCCATTACTGTATGCTGATTTTGAGGTGCCAAAGGCATGGCTTATTAGGTAGCCTATCACTTTTACTGATAGGCAGAAATGATTTGATATTCTGAGTATACAAAAGTATCATATAAGCAATCAAAAGTTCACACTGTAATTCCCCAGCGAGACTAACAAAAGAGTAAAAAAAAAACTCAAACTTAGGTTAAAAAAATATGCATCGTAAAAAAAACACAGAAAACATACACATTTTTAATTAAAATAAATTTTATTTTGCAAAACTGGAAATCAACAAAAAATGTACTCACACATGGCATCATCGGGGTTGTAACAACTCTAAAAAATATGTTATTTTAGCTGCATTGTGAACACCATACATAAATAAATAAATAAATAAATAGATAAAAACAGTGCCAGAAATACTTTTGTTCTCATTCTCCCACCCAAAAAAAAAAAATTATATCTTGTCTCGCATAAAAAAGTCCACATATGGCTACCTCAGCAGAACAATAAAAAAAAACTATGGCTGTCAGAGTATGGCAATGTAAAAATGAATTCTTATTTTTGAATATATTTTCATTGTGCAAAGTTTTTGAAAAAAATAAAAACCTATACATATATTGTTTCCATGTAATCATACCAACTCATAAAATAAAGGCAACACATTATTTATGCTTCACAATGAACAGAAAAAAAATGCAATGTAAAAAACAAACGCAGAATTGCTCATACTTTTCAATTCCTCTTCAGAAACAATAAAATGAATCAATTACTTGTAGGTACCCCAAAGTGGTGCTGTTGAAAAGTACAACTCTTTGCACAAAAAACAAACCCCCATACAGCTATTTCAAAAGAAAAATAACAAAATGTATGATTTTTGAAAGGTGGCAATGGAAAAATGGAAATGGAAAAATGGCAATGGAAAAATGCTTGGACAAAATTGGCCCAGTCCTTATGGGGTTAAATTCTTTTTAATTCATTGTTAAACAGCTTCTACTATATGCTGACAAATGACAGCCCTATCACAAATACAGTGGGGAAAATAAGTATTTTACAAATTAATTTGCATTTTATTGCATGAAATAAGTATTTGATACAACAGAAAAAGAGAACTTTATATTTGTTACCGAAATCTTTGTTTGTAATTACAGAGGTCAGATGTTTCCTGTAGTTCTTGACTAGGTTTGCACATCTAGATCTTTCAAGTTTCAGGGCTGGCGCTGGGCTACATTGATTTTCAGCTCCATCCAAAGATTTTCGATTGGATTCAGATATGGAGACTGACTAGTGCACTCCAGGACCTTGAAATGCTTCTTACAGAACACTCCTCAGTTACCCTGGTTGTGTGTTTCAGGTCATTGTCATGCTGGAAGACCCATCTTCATTGCTATTACTGAGGAAAGGAGGTTGTTGGCCAAAATCTCATGATACATGGCCCCATCCATCCTCCGTTCAATACAGTGCAGTCATTCTGTCTCCATTGCAGAAAAGCACCCACAAAATATGATGTTCCCACCTCTAAGCTTCACGGTTGGGACGGTGTTCTTGGGGTTGTACTCATCCTTATTCCTCCAAACACAGCGAGTTGAGTTAATAAAAGTTCTATTAGGGGCTCATCTGACCACGTGACCTTCTCCCATGCCTCCTCTGGATCATCCAGATTGTCATTGGCTAATTTCAAACAGGCCTGGACATGTGCTGATGTGAGCAGGGGGACCTCGCGTTCCCTGCAGGACTTTAATCCATGATGATGTAGTGTGTTACTAATGGTAATCTTTGAGACTGCTGTCCCAGCTCTATGCAGGTCATTGACCAGGTCCTCCCATGTAGTTCTGGGTGAGATCTGGCATGGAGCCCCAAACCAAATATCACAGACAGTCATCTTGTGTTTCTTCCATTTTCTAATAAGGGCATGTCCCCACGGCACGGGTTTTCGGCCGGTTTTTCAGCCGGTTTGCGGTTTTTCAGACCGCCTGAAAAACCGGTCGAAAATGAGCACAATTGTTCTCTATGGAAAACCCGTGCAGCAGTCCCCACTGCACGGGTTTTCCGCCCGGCGATTTTGTCGCCGGCGGTCCGGCGGCAAAACATAGAACATGCACCATCTTCCGTCCGGTTTCCGGACGGAAGATGTGCTTCTCTATGGGAGGGGGGTGGGCTGTTCTCCGCTCATCGCGGAGAAAAGCCGTCCTCCCCGCGGCCGTGGGGACGGGCGCAAAACAGGACAAATACCGGCCGGCAAACCGGCCGGTATTTGTCCTGTGCCGTGTGAACGTGCCCTAATTGTGCCAACAGTTGTTGCCGTCTCACCAAGCTGCTTGCTTATTGTTCTGTAGCCCATCTCATTCTTGTGCATGGTGGAGAGGATGGAATGTGATTAATTAATTGATTGATTGATTGATTGATTGAGTGTGTGGACAGTTGTTTTTTTATACGGGTACAGTTGAAACCAGTAGTTTACATACACTACATAAAAAGACACATATCCATGTTTTTCTCACTATCTGACATGAAGTCAGAATAAAGCTTACCCGTTTTAGGTCAATTAGGATTCCCAAAATTATTTGTATTTGCCAAATGACAGAATAATGAAAGACAATTTTTTAAGGCATTTTTAATACTCTCTGCAAGTCAAAAGTTTACATACATTTCATTAGTATTTGGTAGCATTGCCCTTAAACTGTATGACTTGGTTCAAATGTTTTGGATATTCTTCCATAAGCTTCTCACAATAGTTGGTAGGAATTTTGGCCCATTCCTCCTGACAGAACTGGTGTAACTGAACCATATTTGTAGGTCACCTTGCTCACACCTGCCTTTTTAGCTTTGCCCATAAATTTTCAATAGGATTGAGATCAACGCTTTGTGATGGCCACTCCAAAACAATGACTTGGTTATCCTTAAAGTGGAGCTATCACCTCCAGTGAAACCTCATGAAGTAACAGAAGACTAAAATACAAACACTTTCTCAAATATGCTTCATTAGGAATATCAAAGCATTACACCTGTAATTCAGCTTTTAAAAAAAGTGCTGGCCCTTTATGACAGCTCTGAAGTCAGGCCACCACATGACAGCTTGATGGATCACTATGTTGACAGTTGTGTGAAAGTAACTGTTTCTAAGCAGGGAGAGTCCACTGTGCAGAGGGGAGCCTGTAAGTCTACATCATGTGCACACTAGCAGCAGTGTAATATGTATGCTTGTGTTCTATGGAGGAGGAGGCTGAAGCAACAGGTAACTTCTGTCTCAGTGTGCTGTGCCTGCTGTACTGTATGTAGGGAGAAACTCAGATTACCCTGTTCAAGCAGCTTTGTCCTCAGCTCCTCCTGTACAGTTTGTACCTCCTACATAAGTATTCCTTCTAGATAAGGATCTCCTGAGTTACAAAGTGAAAGTAAATCCTGATCTCCTGTAATACAGAGGTAAACCCTGTGAATTTCTAACGACATGTATTTGAGAAAAGTCTTATAATTTCATCTACTATAATTTTTTGTGTGTTTGTGTGGAGATGATAGGTACTCTTTAAGCCACTTTGTAACCAGTTTGGCAGTATGCTTCGGGTCATTGTCCATTTGGAAGACCCATTTCCGCCCAAGCTTTAACTTCCTGGCTGGCCAGCGCGTCCCTTTGAAGCTCTCATTCTCCCCCAGCGAGTATTTACCGAAGACAATTGACATGTGGTTCTTTCCCCGGACGCGTATTGTGTGCTGGGGGAAAGACCAGGTAATCTCATTGAGAGCTATGAATTACCGTAATGTCGGCTCGTACTTCGGGCGTATTGAAGCACAATTACGTGGCGAAATAAAGACCGACATTATGTCGTGTGAACATACCCAAACTCTCATGAATTAAGTGTACCAGTTTTACCAGTCTAAGGGTGTGGTCACATGGTGTGTATTTGTTGCGCTTCTGGTGCAGTTTTTCTGTTGTAGTACTGCACTGTTGTGAAATTGTCTTTATTAACAGCAAGCTCTTTTAAATTTCCTAAATTGTTTGGGAAGGTGTGACAAGTGAGTAATTATTTATTGTGCCTATAGTCTTGTGGACTTTAAATACAATAATTGGTTACTTACAACACTTTTCCAAACAATTTAGGAACTAAACTGCAGTGAAGTACTGTTAGGGCTTGTTCCCACGGCACAGGTTTTCCATTGGTTTTACAGCCTTTTTTTGGATTTGAAAGCCGTCTGTAAACCAACTCTCAACCTTTTACATTGGCATAAATAGAAAATCTTTGCAGCAGTCCCCATTGCACGTATATTCCGCTGGACAGTTTTCTATATCATCGGCGCTCTGAAAAACTTAGAACATGTTCATTCTTCCGCCTGGTTTTCGGGTGGAACTTAAACATGTGGGTGTGTAGGGGGAGGGCTTGAATCTGCAAACTGCGGAGAAAAGTCGCCCTCCCCCCTGCGTGTCAAAAAAAGATCAAATACCGGTTGGAATTTCCTGACAAGTATTTGTCCTTTGCCGTGTAAATGCAGCCTAACAGAAAAATGCACTAAAAACGCCACAAAATCGGACCATTCGAAAGCACTTCTATGGTGCTTTCAAAAAGTGTATTTGTCCTGTTGCAGTACTGGACAGCTGTGAAACTGCTCTGAAACTTTCAATATCCCAAATTGTTTGGAGAGATATTGTGAGTAGTCAATTATTTTTAACCACTTTCTGACAATGGACGTATGGGTATGTCCTATTGTCCGTAAGGAGCTATGTAGGGGGCTTGCTCAGTAAGTCCGCTACATAAAAGGCAAGTGCTGGCTGATTATTACAACTGACACCCACTGCTAACAGCAGAGATTGGAGCCTGTTTAACCTTTTAGACGCCACAGTGAATGTGACTGAGGCGACTAAATAAATAAGAAACTGTGAACCTTTCCTCCCTCTGATCGCCCCCCCCCCTTCCATTCCATTTTCTAATAATTGCGCCAACAGTTGTTGTTTCTCCCCAAGCTGCTTGCCTATTGTCCTGTAGCCCATCTCAGTCTTGTTTAGGTCTGCAATTTTTTCTCTGGTGTTCTTAAAGCGCAAATGGGTCTTGGCCATGGTGGAAAGGTTGGAGTGTGATTGCATGAGTGTGTGGACAGGTGTCTTTTATTAAAGTCATGAGTTAAGACAGGTGCAATTAATACAGGTAGTAAGTGCAGAGTAGAAAGGGTTCTTAAAGAAAAACTAACAGGTCTGTGGGAGCCAGAATTCTTATGGTTTTCTGGATTTGTTTTGGATTCTGTCTCTCAAAGTTGAAGTGTACCTATGATAATGGACCAACAATGGAAATATGGGTATGTCCTATTGTCCGTAAGGAGCTATGTAGGGGCTTACTCTGTAAGTCCGCTACATAGACATTGGGTGCTGGCTGATTATTACAGCTGCCACCCTCTGCTAACAGCAGAGATTGGAGCCTGATTAACTCTTTAGACGCCACAGTGAGTGTGACTGTGGAAACTAAATAAATGAGAAACTGTGCACCGTTCTTCCCTCCAATCGCCCCCCTCCCTGCAACTAGATTGCAGGGTGTCTATCAGTTACCATGGCAGCTGGAAGTTTCCATAGCCGCCATGTTAACGTTTCTATTATTTACTAAATGTAAAGGTAAAGAAAAAAAAAATACAAGTATGAAAAAAAAAAATACTAGAAGTTAAAATCACCCCTTTTTGCCATTTTACAAATTAAAAAAAGTTACACATAATTAGTATCGCTGTGTACGTAACAGTCAGATCTATTAAAATATAACAGCACAACCCCTACAAAGCTCTGAGATGCAAGACCAAAACTAAATGACACAAAAAATGTTGTATTACATTTTTATTAGCATAATACATATTAAAATATATTAAAAAGTCAAAAACATGATGGACAGATGGAACCAGAAACAGTGGGCACTAAATCATGATCAAGGTAATTAATATAAAATGAAAATTAATATATAGACTGATGTAATGGCAAAAAAATCAAATACAATCAAAGAACAAAGGCACAAAAAGTGCCCAACAAGTGTCAATATCCAGCAATGCAAGCAATCAAATACCTAACACAGTGAAACATATACAATGGTATGCAAAAATCTAATGTGTCAATGCTTAATAAACTAAAGTATAGATACTAAAGTGACACAGTGCCATAATCAAACACTAATCATAATATATACAAAAGTCTAAAGTGCCATTGCTTAGTAATAAGCAAAAATATTAATAGTAGGGTAACACAATACCATAAACAAAAATTGTTCACAGTATACAATTGGTCAAAACATGGTCCCTTGATGAAGCACACAAGCAAAACGTGTGTCGGGTTTTCTGCAGTGGGTAATTGTAATCATGTTTTTGCCATTACACCGGTCTATATATTAACTTTCATTTTATATTAATTACCTTATCATTATTTAGTGCCCACTGTTTCTGATTCTATTTGTCCATCATGTTTTTGACTTTTTAATATATTTTTTATATGTATTATGCGAATAAAAATGTAATATCATTTTTTTTTTAGTTAGTTTCATTTATTTTTGGTCTTGCATCTGAGAGCTTTGTAGGTTGTATATTGGTATATGGTGTTTATTAGACCTCTATAATTTGTTTTGAACAATTTAGCTTTGGGTTGTAAACTATAACATCATTTATCCTGTACACTGAACACCATAGAACATTAGAATAAACAGTGATCAAAAAGTCACATTTCTAAAAATGGTACAAAAAAAACCTACACTTTAGCCCTTAAAAAATGAACCCTCACTCAGGCCTATAGGTGGAAGAATACAAAAAGTTATTAGTTGCAGAAAATAGCGCTGCAGGACAAATTTAAGATAGAGAATGTTTGTATTTTGTAAAAGCGCAGATAACACATCATTTATACCAAAAAGTAAACAACATAAAAACAAACTCCAGTAATCATGCTGCAAGTAGGTTTTTTTCACATTTTAACCCAATTAAAAATGTTTGGGTTCCCCAGTATATTCTATTGTACAGTCATTGGCACCATTAAAAAAGTGTATCTTGTCCAGCAAAAGAAGCCCATATGCCCTGGCTCCATTGGTGGCTCCAATGCTTGGCTCAAACTGAGTGCTTGAGAGAACAGAG
>JAODAL010029283.1:0-51876 GCA_025379985.1 Phyllomedusa bahiana
CTATAGCAACCACTGCCTACAGTCAATGGGGTGAGATCAAAGGGGTCTGTAGATAGCATTCGAAGTAATGAGTTCATAAAAGGGGGGGATATCTGGGAATGGGTAGGACACAAATTGCAAATGACTTGTTTTTTAAAGATCTTTAACAAAAAAGCAACCCTTGTAGTGGGGAAACCCCTTTAAATGACCGCTACTTTTTGTAGTTTTTTGCCTCCTTGCATTCGACAGTCTAACTTTTTTTGTCTTTAAGTACCCGCTGAGAACGATGCGCCCATACAAATATCTAGGAATGGGTAAACCTGTTTTTGGGACACAATTACAAAGTGACTTGTTTTTTGCAATCCCTTAAATAAAAAGCAATCTCTGAAGTGAGCAACCCTTAAGCCCTTTCAACCCCAGCATCACAATTTATAAAAAAAAAACACATACATTTACACAAAAGATCAAGCAAGTGCTAAAATAAATGGACATTTACAAAAACACAAAACAGCAGAATGAACATGGAGAGGAAATCCCAAACCCATTATTGGCACAATTGTTTTTGGTAATAGCTTTTTTATTTTCTCTTTCCTGCACTCAAAGGGCAACATATATGAAACTTGGTGCCTAAACACCATTTCTTGCTGCTTTTTTCAGTATAAAATGTTTTTGAAAAAAGAAAATTTGGTCAAAATGTGCTTATGTTCGGGGCGCCTATGTATTTTTGGTGCACCGCAGTATTTTGGGTGCTTTAGTAATTTTATAAATGAATCCCAAATTTGATAAGGTTTTTCAAAAACATTTCAGGGATTTACTTTTCTTTTTTTAAAAAATGTGTTATTTAAAATGCAAAAAATTTTGGGGATTTTTTATTTTTTTTAGAATTGTAATCTTAAAAATACTTTTTTATACTTTCATAATTTAAAAAATTTTGTTCAAAAAAATGTAGGTAAAGGGGTCAGCCTTATCCTAAAAAACAGAAATCGGCCACCACAGGTCCGCTGAACTTTTGGGGCAATTTTAAGATCACTACCATAGTTTTTATTCACGACATCTATTCTAACACCTTTTTATGTTTTTTTCCGCCGGTGTGTTTTGTAAAAATGATAATACTACCAAGTCCATAAATACACGACTGAAACAGATTTAGGGGTAATGCGTATTGGTTTTTTAATTAGTTTATTTTTTTTTAAATTTTAAAATTAATTTAAGATTATATTAATTTAAATACATTTTATAGGAGATAATTTAATTTTTTGGGACTATTACTTATTTTACTTAAAATTTTTATAGGTAATTTATTTTTAAATATATATACTATAAATTTAAAAACTTTATAATTATCCTAAATTTTTTTTACTAAATTTCTACATCACCGGGCATGGGGCTATACTGGCAAACGGGAGGCTATACTGGCTACGGGGGGCTACTACAGGCTACCATATGAGGTGCTATAGATGGGATTTTTGTATACAAAAAAAAATTTGGTAGAGAAGTCTGATAAAATAGGATCTAAGGGGGCTTTTTTCACATGACTTTTTTGTTTCTGCGATCCACAGCACCCGCTCACCACCCCCCCTGCATCCACAGCACCCGCCCCACCGATCCAAAGGGGGATAATTTAAAAAATTTTTGGAAAAGAGGTTTTTTTAAACTGTTTTTGGAAAAAAGGGAGGTTAAAAAATTTGGATAAGAGATAAGATTTTTGGGGAAAAAAGGTAAATGATAAAAAAAACCCCTAAAAACCGCCACAGACCCGTAAGACCCCCGTCCAGCCCGCCCATGCATTTTTCCATCCGCTTCAGATGCAAAGCGCAGCTGATACTACCCGGAGGTGGAGCCTTTGGACGGGTGCCAAAACCGGACTCCATTATCTCCATGGCTTTGACTTGCGTAAAACCAATAAGAATGACATGTAAAACTTAAAGCATGCGAAAAGCGCAGTGCAGAAGAGCCTCAAAAGCGCATTGCGATCTCCCGGAAAACTGATGCGCTTTTGCCATTGAACTCAATTTAACAACTGAGAACTGTTAGATCCTTTTTTTTTGCGGACCCATGAAACGGATCCGAAAAAGGGTTTCACAAAAACGTTTTTGGGAACAACCCTAAATGTTTTTTTGAAAATTTTAAGTAAAAGATTTTGGGGGTAGTCGTCATGGAGGTCTGGACAGTGGAAAAAGAATAAGAGAAAGAGCCCAAACTCTTAAGACATCCCCTGTGAGTCACTAATATAACTTTAATGTAATCATTTATAGTCTCAGAGCCGTGTACAGCTGTATCCAAAAACTGTATGCTGGTAAATTTGGTTGTAACTATCCATAAAAAAATATCCGGGGTACCGTACAAAAGAGTGTACTTAAAACCAAAAAAAAACAAAAAAAGGGGTACCCACCAAATATAAAACAACCACCCAAAAAAAAACCCATTTAAAAAAGTAAAAAAACTTTTTTAACAATGCATAAAATGAAACAACAACACAAAAATATAAATAAAAAAAAGCACCTCCCCACAGATAAAACAATAAATGAAAAGCAAAGGAGGGCTAGGGTCACGTCTAAAAAATATAATTTTATGGCTTATAACAAACAACCAACCTCCTAATAATAAATGCAAAAGACCACTGGCCATACCAATAAAAATGTACCAGAAGGAGGTGTCCGCAACAGAAAAGATGCGCCAAAGGGTCTGACGACTGGGCCCCCCGTGCCACCCCCGCGCTTTCGCTAACGCTTTTTCAAGGAGATGGCCAAGTCAATAAACAGATATAAAATAAACGACAAAACCGGAAATAAACAGGCGGGACCACGCTAAATAAATTACCAATATGTTACAAACACGACACAATGTATAAATTGTTAAATCCTATAAAAAAAACTATGCACAAAATACATAATAATACTACAAACTAACTACATTACATTAATGCAAGCGCCGATCTTAAAATCACCCGGAACCGGAAGTTCGTCATGCCGACCCGGCATGAATACCCAGTGGAATGCACCTTGCGTTCCACTTCTGAACGACCGGAACCGGAAACCAAAGCTCTCCTGTTGTTATTATATTTGAGTGGGTAGCCCTTTTTTGTATATTTTTGGTTAGTACACATCTTTTGTACGGTATCCCGGATATATTTTTATAGGATAGTTATTGTTACTGTATTTTTAACAGAGTTTGTTCCATTCAAATGGATTTTCCGGGTAGAGAAGCATTATGGCTGTCTCAAATTGACTCTATCTTTAATGAAGTTCCCTCAACCAGTGAGGATGTGAATCAGAGGAATATCAAAGAGTTGAAATCATCCATTAAAAACTTGACACACAAGCAAATGAAAACATGGTGGAACACGACTTCTCTCGAGAAGTATGTGGCTAAGAAATTAATTCTTCGTGGCCTTAGTGTTCAGATCCCGCCGTCACATTGTAATGATTAGTGATTTTACAACAAAATGGGAGGATATTTGTAGTACATGTTCTATGTCACTCATGCAACTGATAATATACTTGAATAGTGTATCATTGGATGAATATGGAAAACAATTGAAGGAAGCTGAAGGGAAATTGATGCAATGTATTCCAAAATCAGACATGGATCAATTTTAGATGAATCATCAATCCAATGGGTAAAAGAAATTAAGATGGTTAAAGCTAACAAATTTCAGAGAGATTTATCAGACTTACAAGTTGGACATATTTACAAGTGGCAACAAACGTCTTATAAAATTAGATATCGGACATCTTCATTATCGTCACAAGTCTCAACAGGTGGAGAGTCAACTTCATCCCAGTCATATGTAAATAGAGACAATCAGAGGAATTTTAAAAGAAAAGCGAGTCATTATAAAAAAACAGGTCAAAGCAAGAGGAAAACACCGGATGAAATAGACGAGACACATAGTACATCTTTGAAGGTAATAAATCTCTCTGAACATATACTTACTCCTGCTCAAAATGAAGTGTTGAAACTTGTTTTATCCTTTGTTACATAGTCATTGTTTGATTATTTTACAGCGATAAAAGATTTACAATTATTTGCACGCAAACTTATTTTCAAGAAACTATACGATAAGCGAGAAGATAATAGCATTTTTTCAACTACTGCAGAAAAAGAGGCGGTTGATATGTTACAGTCGTTACTAGATGAGAATGAATCTACAACTAAGGGTAAATTTCCTCCTTCCATTGTTCATTCTTCTAAAAAATTCCCTCCATTGTCAATGTATCCACACATTGAACTTTTTGTGAAATTAGTATCATCAGAATTGAAAAAACATGAGTCTGTCAAAGGGAGAGATAATTTAACTAAAGAGCAACGTCAGGCATTGAAAGAATTAAAAGGCATGAAAGATGTGGTGATTAAACCATCAGACAAGGGAGGTAATGTTGTTTTGTGGCCAGTAAATATGTATGAACGAGAAGCATATAGACAACTTAGGGACAATCAATGTTATAAGAAGTTGACATTCCACCCAGGAAGTAAATTTGAGAAAGAGTTAAGAACCATATTCTGCACATATTTTTATTAGCGGCTAAAAGAAGCCTCCTGGCCAAATGGTTGGAACCAACTGTCCCTACATTACAGCAAGTGATCCAGGTGGTAAAACATCATCTCGAAAAGGACAGAATCGACATTATCAGGACTAAGGAAACCCAATGCTCTAAATTTTTCAAGAAATGGCAGAGTTCATAGGTAACTTTTACACCCCCCAGGAGATAAAGGAGATCATGCAGCCTTTTGTCTACACCTCCCGGTATCTCTCCTCTCACCTAGCGGGCACTCTGGGGGCCTTGGATTTCTGTATCCCATAACATGGGAGCTTTACCTCAGCCATATCCTGACACCATGCCCTGGATACTCCCTTGGTGACTGTGCGTCAGAGTTGGGGGTCAATTTGTCCTCTATCTATTTCTCTCCCTCGTGCTTTAGGGGACGAGGGCCGTGTGGTGATCTCGCAGCATTGTATCAGCACAGGATTTGTTCTCGCTTTTTATCCCAGACCTTACTTGATTACATAGGTGTATGTGATTATGTCTCTTATACATAACTGCGTATGGGTACCACTGTTCTGTGTTTTTTTTTTTTTTGGGGGGGGGTACTTTTTTATTATTTTTTGTTTTCTTTCTTTAGTGAAGATGGAGACTTTTTTGCTTCATTCTTATTATATGATACCAAAAGTATTCATTAGTGCTATTTTTGTACTTTCTTTTGTTTAGATTTCTTATCGTATAATGATGCCTTAATTATTTATTTGGTGTTCCGAGTAGTATCTCATCTAATGGACATTATTATATGTTTTTGTATTGAAAAAATGTAAAAAAAATTAGTTTACAAAAAAAAAAAACCCATATTACATAAAGCATTTGATTTTTTTTTATTAATGAAAAACAAATGAATATCTCATATTCCCAACCCAAACAAACAGCAAATTTTTTTACCCCCCAAAGGTACATAAGAATTGTTTTAAAACCCCAGGACTTCAATTTTTCCCAAACCGTAACAGCATTTGGAGCCCATTTGAAAAATTTTTTTAAATATTTTTTGCACCCCTAGTTGAACATTCTTACACAAGAAATTTAACACTAGGGGTGATGAGAGTACCTTCTTGAATTTAGACGTAGAAGCCCATACATAACATCAGACATGACCTTGGGCCTAAAACAATCAAGTATTTTTTGAACACAAAAAGGGTAAAACAATTTACGGAACACAATGATTTGTTTACAACTTTTGGGGATTTTTTTTTGACACATAACTATTTTTTTTTTGAGGGCCCCTTTTATCACCAATAAAAGGCGCCGCCATGGGAACTGCTGTGCCCAAGTTTTGCTAATCTTTTTTTTGGGTTTGTGGGAGGATGCATTTTTTTTTCTGAACACCTTGAAATATTCACGATCGGTTTTTAATTTGGGGGCGCTTTATTGAGATATTCTGATTTTTTGGGGAGGGATAAAATTATTCATGGATTTTGTATCTAGACTTAATGAAAATAAATTGGGGAGAAATTCCATTTGAAATTCATCGGAAAAAATTAATTTTTGGATTTAAAATTTATTTTTGGATGAAAAAAGCAATTCAACAAAAAATTTGGGAAAAAAACGGGTACCCAATAGTTTGTTAAATTTTTCTATAGTTGGCATCCACCTTCAAAAAAAAAAGGGGTTTCCCATAGGCCAAATTTTTAGGGCCAAAATTGTTCACATTAGAGGATTTCAATGAAGAATGTATAAAGTTAAATGCCCGTTTTTCGGGAAAGGGGGTTACCAAAAAATGTTTGAGGAAGTGTTTAATAGGGCTTTAACCAGGACAAGGAATTTATTAATCGTAAAAAAAAGAAAGAAAAAACCGTTTTAATTCTTTGTATGGGTACCTTTGATAAAAGGCAATAAAATGAAGCTAACTTAGAAGACATTGGCCATTCTGAAGGCAATCCATTTTCTCTGAGGGATTCTAAATACCCAGTGTCACTTATAAAGAGGAAAATCTTAGGATGAATTTGTAATACATTTTGAGGGAGAGGGCAAAAAAACAGGGTTTTTTTCCCCGGTGGTGGGCCATACCCTGTGGCAACGTTCTTTTGTCCATTCAAAGGAAAAACTAAAGATTTTTTAAATCCCATTGAAAAGAAGATTTGAGATAAGACAATTCATCAATTTTTAAAACCGAGGGGGGGTTTTTAGGGGGCTATGTGTACCCCCCAAGATCTAGGGGGAAAAACCATACAAGTTTCGCCCGGGGGATCCGAAACTCTGAGTACTTTTTTAAAACAAGGTGACCCCCCCTAGCAAGAACCTTTTGGAAGTACATAATGGCAGATAGAGGTGCTAAAATTTTGGGGGTATATTTTGTGAAAAATAGGGGAAAAAAGGGCGATTTGGTTTAGTTTTTTTTCGGGAAGAGCAAGATATACACAGACTCAATACATTGAAACCTAAAGGCCTAAAAAGGCTTTTCATTTTGGGTTTTATTTGACTTCTATTCCCTATATAAAAATTTTTTAAGAAACTGAATATGTCTTAAGTACGGTCAAGTGGAATAGCACAGTTTAATAAGATTATGGAAGCTCAAGTTCATAATGTTTTTTTTTTTTTTCCCCCCCCCTTCCATTTTCCTCGCGCCCCTTTCCCCCCCTCCCCTACTCCCCCCTTTTTTGCCTCTACTTTTTTTCCTCATTGTCCCGGGGGCCCTTAATGATACAGATATTATCACGTGAGCCAGTTTCTTTTTAACAAATGGGGATGCTGTTTTTTGCTTTTTGGGGGGGGCATTCATTTATTGCTCATGTGTGTAAGATTTGTTGTTCCGCTTGCGGCGCTGGCTGGTGCGAGGCGGATGAGCTGGATCGGTGGCATTTGGGGATCTGGAGTTTTTGCGTGCTCCCCATTTGATATTGGATTAATGGCGGGGTTGACCGTAAGAGAGTCTCAATGGGAACTTGTGAGGTCAACGTGGGAGGGAAAGGGGGGCTGCCATAGAGCCTACAAATTATAAAATGGTAAGAATATTTCATGTGAAAGAGAAGATTTTATGAAAAAGTCTTAGACAAACAATGCATGGAACATGTATTAAAAGGGGGGCCTGCAACTCTAATTGGAATGAATTGTTATTACATACATAGGAAAGGGTTTATGGGAAAAAAATTGAAGTGGTCTATTGTACAGTGGTTTATATTCCCCAAAGAATATGCAAAGATATTGAAGAGAAGGGGGTTTTGGGAAATTTACAAAAATGGGAGTGTGCATGTAATGTATACCTAGTCTGCTTATTTTTATTTTAGGTGACACGCGTTTTAATAATATGGGGAAGTGAGATGGGAACCCATCACAGTCAGGGGGAGGTGTTTTTGTGCATGCATTGGCACGGGCTACGGTAAAATGGCGCAAGCCGTTATGGAATGGGGAATTTGACTGAAGGTTGTTGGCTCATGAGACAGGTGGCAGCTTTAGCAGGACATGTTAAGAGTTGGGGAACGCGGAAGGGGGGGTAGGCTTTAAGTGGATTCTTGATGGCTAATTTGGTGACACCTTATGGGGGGTTTACCAACAGATAAAAAAGGGGAATGAGCTCAGCCACATGTGATCGGGCCCTAAGCCTTGAAAAAGCCAGGGTTACTGGCGAAACATGTCCGGGAGGTCAGGCATGACGTTTTAAATTGTATTCCACCCGTCCACAATGTCACCTGCTGCAACGGTGTCCCCAAGGGGGCCTTAATTGTTCTTTTCTAGAGATTAGGGATGACTGGCCCCGTAAATTGGCTTTGGGATCCCTTACTGAACAATACTTTGCTAAGAAAAAGGGTCTCTTGTTTTAAACTGGGGTTCCACCCCAACTTGATGAAAGAAAGGGAGTTATTTTCCTCTTTTCAGAAGCAAAAAAGGGTTAAATGAAGAGGGTAAGATCAGGTTTTTTTAAAATTTGTATAGAGTTAATAGTTTAAATTAAAAAAAAGTTACGTTTTAGGGTTTTTAAAAGATAGAGAACTGAAGAGTTTAAGTTTGCCTAGGCAAAATAGTAAAATAAACTTTAACAAAGGGCAAAAAATGATGTGTTTAGTAAATAAATATTACTTTCCCCTTTGGGAACAAACATCTTCCCCTTTTACAGAAACATTGAACCCGACAAAATCCCATCAGACATTGGAAAGGGATCAAGCAAAATTAAATTTTATTGGATTCAGAAAAAAATGAGAATTTGGTGCAATTTTTTGGTGGAACTTCTTGAATTTTGGGTTTTACCCACAATTTTTTTCCTATTTAAAGATGGGATATATTACAGACCAGGAACCGCAAGGGTGCGCCTTGGCCTCTTTTGCTAATCTTTTTTAGGATTGTGGGGAAAGGGGGAATTTTTTGGGGACAGATCCCATTCCTTTGATTTACCATATACAGTACTGGGGCAATACATCGAGATGTTTTTTTAAATTGGGGAAGGGAAATGTAGAAATCTAGTTTTTTTTATGAAAAAACATTAAATAAAATTCATGAAAATCAAGCTTTCTTACAAATACGGTCGCAACAATGATTTCTTGACATCCCGTTTCAGTAAAAAATGATTTTTATGTTCTTTCGGATTTGTTTAGGGAAAAAAACATCTACCAAATTTCCTTTTACAGCTCATTCCCGCCACCCCAGAATCGATTCGCAAAGTCCCAGGGGGCAGTTTTTAAAAGTTCGTAGGACTCTCTACAGCCAATTTTTTAAAAAAGAGCGAAAGAACTGAATCAAGATTTGAACAAAAAAGGGATCACGACGGATTTACAATGACTTACTCACGAAATCGTGTTATAGAAAAGATCTTTTTAAGAATCAGAGATCTTTGAAGAATGATAACCAGGTAAGATTTATTACTACTTATAATCATGGATGGAGAAAAGTTAAGAATTCCTTAAAAAAGTACTGGGATATTTTAGGGTAGTGATGAACACTAAAGAAAAATCTGCCTGGGAACCCTCATTACGTTATAGGAGATCGGTAAAAAAAAAAAGAAATTTTTGGTTCATATTTTCCATAAAGATAATAAAGCCACAAGTTGCAAAAACCAAAAGGCCCCCCCCAAAAGGGGGGTTAAACCATGTGGAAAATTTTTTTTCATGTCCAAATATAATGGAAAAAGGGGAAAAATTTTTTGGAAAATTCAACAAAAAACTAAGGAGAAATAAACCTCATACCATCTCTTCCCAAACTTTTTGGGGGGGGGGGGGGGGGGGGGGGGGGGGGGGTAATATACTTGCTAAAATGCCCAAAAAAAAATTTAATTTCCCATGGGGTCTAAATCACAAAGAATTTAAAAACGAAGATTTTCGTGAACATTTTTTTTAATTATGGCAGCTAAAAATGAAGATGATATAGATCCTGAAAACCCATCCCAAAACCAAATTCAAATTGGGTTTTCAAAATGGATGCCCACTCTCTTGAAAAAACGGGGGGAAATTTATTTGGCCTTTTAAATTTTCCCCCACGTGGGGGGATTTTAAAAAATATAAAATGGCCCAAAAAGAAACAAGGTGGACATATAAACCCTTAAATACTATCTCTCCACATGGTTTGAATGAAAATTTTGTTTTTTTCCCCTTTCTTAACTGAATAATTTAAAATTAAACTTATTACTTTAGTGTGGTATAAAATTTGTAAATTTTCCCCTTTTTACATCCCGGGTTTTTTTATTTATTTTTAACCTAATTTTTAAAATTTTTTTTTTATCAATTTTTTTTATTTTGGTAGTGGTTTTTAGTTTCAGATAATTATTATTTTTTTTTTTTTTTCTTTTTTTTCTGTCTTAGAATTTTTTTTCAATTTTTTTTTTTTTAAATTTTTTTTTTCAGGTTGGGTACGTCCCCAGGCCAACATTTTTCTGGAAAAAAAAATTTTTGTAAAAAAGGAAAAACAAATTTTTGGGGAAATTTTTGGATACAGTTTTTGCACATTTGGACTTTGATTATGGGAAGAATTATTATATGTAATTAAAAAAAACATGGGTTGGGTTTTTGTAATCAAGGGTTTATTATTTACCCCCTTTTCCCTGGGTTTGAATAAACTTTCATCACTTTTTATGATTGTGGTACACTTTTTACATGGTTATTCTAGAAATAAGTTTTTTTTTTTCTCTCTTGCACATGGATATATGTTTCTCTTGCACATGGATATATTAATGATATTTACACTATACTATTTATGTATTTTTTCACATGTATAAGTGACACAATTATTATTATGTATTTCTTGGGGTATATATTGTTATATATTTTTATTTAATATATATTTTTTTGCACATTGTTTAACAAATAAATTTTTACACCACAAAAGATTATATCATGCCATAATTCCAAAATTTTTCATTATCAATTTTGAGAAATTTGTCATCACAGACATATTTATGTTATTAATTAGAATAATAAATTTTTTGTATATGTAATATATTTCTTCATAATAATTTTTTTATATATATTTGTTTATATGCATGTGTCTAAATAAGTTCATGTCACTATATGGATATAAATGGTTTTCACACATTATTTTTTCTGTCCATTCTTTTCGTCTCTTTGTCTTCACTCACTCTCGCACGCATCACCAGTCACGCTCTTTTGTGTTGTCTGTGTTTATTTATGTCATGTGTGTGCGCCGGCCGGCTAGTTAATAGTGGTGCACTTTATTCAGGAGAGCTTTGGTTTCCGGGTTCCCGGGTCGTTCAGAAGTGGAACGCAAGTGCTTTCCCACTGGTTTTCATCCCGGGTCGCATAAAGAATTCCCGGGTTCCGGGTGTTTTTAAGATCGGCGCTTGCATTAATGTAATTTAGTTATTTTTTGTAGTATTTTTATGTATTTTGTGCATATTTTTTTTTTAAAGGTTTTAAAAATTTATACTTTGTCGGTTTGTAACATAGGGAAATTTTATTTAGCTGGCCCCCGCCTGTTTATTTCCGTTTTTGTCCTATTTATCTACTGTTTATCTGACCTGAGCCACCCCCCTTTGAAAACTTAGGAAACGTGCATCAGGTGGCACGAGGCCAGTCATCACGATTATATGACGATTACTTTGACTATCGTTACGGGTCAAAGTCGATATGGGGAATTAAAATAAGAAATCCGATAGTCATAATAATTATCCCCAGACCATTAAATCTAGGAGAGGAACAACACCTTCATTCTTACACCCAAACAGGGCTGGAGAAGCGGAATTAACATCCCCAACAGCAAACGTATACGTGCTACATCTTTGGGAAGACAATTTGGTTATAAAAGCCCCAAAAAAAAATCACAGACTTTCACATCCCCCGTCTTGCACCACAGCATACCCTTAAACCTGCATGACCCCCCACAAATTAAAAGTGCCAGAAGGCAGTATATTTGAACCATCATTTTTTCTTGAACTGGACTTGAATATCCCCGTCCTGAACGACAGAGCCCCAAACCTGCATACCCCCGATTAAAAAGTCCGAAAAAGGATCTTTCAAAACCCCCATTTTAGTTAACTGGACATTAACTATAACTGTCCTGTACCGCAGTAAAATGAACCTTTAAACCTGTCTGACCCACAGATTAAAAAGTACCTCGGGAAAAGGAGTCCTTTCAAACCACCAATTAGTTGAACTGGACATTGACTATACCTGTTCGTCCCCACAGTAAGATCACCATTAAACCTGTTCTGACACAAGATTAAAAAGGCCGAAAAGGAGTCCTTTCAGACCACCATTTTAGTTTCACTGGACATTGACCATACCTGTCCTGGGCCACAGCATTGAGCCCCCAAACCTGCATGACCCCCAGCATTAAAAAGTGCCTCGGAGAAAAGGATTTTTCAACACACCATTTTTAGTTTCACTGACATATACTGTCCCTGTCTCCTGGAAACCACAAGCATTAAGCCCCAAACCTGCATGACCCACCCACACCCCACCCCACATTTAGAAAGTGTCCGTAAAAAGAAGTCTCTCAACCACCATATTTAGTTTCACTGGGACAGTGCCATACCTGTCCTGGGCCACACAGAATGACTCATAAACCTGTTTTTGATCTACCAAATCACAAAAGGCACTATGCCATTTGTGACAGTGACTGTCATTTAGTATATTTTTTTCTAACTGACATTTGTTTAAACGGAATTTATTTAGGAAAGTTTTATTTATAGTTTTCATCATTATTATCATTTTGCTTTTTTTTCAATCGTGTGGATAACATACAACATACACCCCTCCCTGCAGTATTTAAAGTGTATTGTTTTACACGTTGTAGATGTGTTACATTCGTTCCGGCACGACGCCCATAAGTAATAAAAATGTCAAAAACAAATCCCCCAAAACACTTCTTAGATTGAGAAGTACATTTGCCTTCTGGCTTCATGAGAGTGATTCCAGCCAATCAATTCAATGGTTTTCATTTTTCCTCCAATCCTTCTTCAGTGATTAGGGAACACAGACTTCCCTGGAGATCAGATGTTGCGACCCCATATTGACTCCAAGCCACCAGAAAATTATAAGCCTCTAAATGGGCAATTTGTTTCCCTGGAGCCTTTTTTGACCCTACTTAACCTCACAGAAATCACCTTTTCAAAATCCTGATTTTTTAGAAGAAATTTGGAAGCTCTTCCCTTATTGCCCCAAAACAGTGAGAGCCAGATCTGGCCATCAGCCATCTGTTAACGCGGAGGTCCAGCTGCCAGGGACAGACTTACAGTGGTGTGGTTAAGATCCCAGGCTAGGCGTCTGGTCAGTATTAACCGCAGGTTCCAGCAGCCTGGGCCGAGTTTACATGTAGGTGCGTTGGGGGGTAAAAGAAGAGCCCAGGCTGCGTCTGTCATCTATAACAACACGCAGTTAAAATGCCCTTATGACGCCGCAAAACGTCAACAGTCATGCTGAAGCATGAGTGTGAGGTTACGGAAGAGGTGAGGTAAGACCTGCCAGCCTTCCTCAGTACACATCAAGACCTGGTAGTCGCTTGCCCTCCGGTATGAGTGCGGAACCAATTGAGCTTCACTTGGAAATACTGGTGGTTAACTCTCCTGTTGTACACCCAGGTGCCCTTTTGAGCTTGGCATTCTTTTTCTCATATTACTCAACGTGCTGGAGAAATAGGTCTTTGTACTTTGTTCTCTTGTCCGTGCTCCATACCCATGTCCTCTGAATAACCTACATCTGTCAAGTTTTCCTGTACCTCCCATGTACAATTCAGAGGAATTTTTTTACCAGCTATTTTGTATATGCAAGCTTTTTTTAGTAGTTAAATTCAGAAAAAATATTTTTAAAATAGGATGGATTCCCACCATGGTCATTGTTTCTCTTTTTTCAATAGTATTAAATGGTTTTGTCTCAATACAGGGATTGCTAGCTAATGTTAAAGATCTTGCAAAAAACAAGTCATTTTGCTATAAATGTGTCCATAACAGTGTCCTACCTATTCCTGTTTCTGACAGCACCATTACCCTTTAGCCACTCTTGACAATTGTGATGAACAATGCAGTTAGAAACAACATTTTTTTTATAATAGGGACCAGTAGTATAGCTGCAATGTCACACAAAAATGCCCCAAAAAATTCAAAGCATGACCCTTGAGCGCCACTTTGGACAATTGTGAAGAACAAATGTCTGTTAGAAACTACATTTTTTTTTTATAATAGGACCTGTAGTATGAAGCTGCATGTCACAGCAAAAGCCCCAAAAATTCAAAGAAGCATGACCCGAGAGCCACTTTGGGGACAATTGTGAAGAACAAATTCCCTGTTAGAAAAACATTTTTTTATTATAGGACCCGTAGTATAGCTGTATTAGTCACAGCAAAATGCCCCAAAAAATCAAAGCATGACCCTTGAGTCACATTGGACAATTTGAAAGAACAAATGTCATGTTAGAAAACAACATTTATTTATAATAGGACCTGTAGTAATAGATGCATTTCACAGCAAAATGCCCGCCAAAAATTCAAAGGCATGACCCAAGACCACTTTGGACAATTGTGAAGAACAAAATGTCTGTTAGACACAATTTGTTTTAGAATAGGATCTGTAGTATTGCTGCATTTCAAAGCAGCATGACACCAAAAAATTATAAAAATGATTTCTCAGCCACTTGTTAATAATTTGTGATGGAGAAATGCCACTTAGAAGCCACATTTCTTGTTCCAAAGGGCCATGACTATTGCTGTATCTCACAGCAACATGACACCCGAAAAAAAATTCTAGAAATGAACTTCTCAGCCACATATTAAAAATGAGAGATGGAGAAATGCCACCTTAAAAGCACAATTTTCTGTTTCCAAAGGACCATGATTATAGCTGTATCTCAACAGCAACATTATCCCCTGAAAAATTATAAATATGACACTCACCACTATTAAATTTTGTGATGGAGAAATGCCACTTAAATCCCATTTTCTGTTCCAAAGGACCATAAAATATAGCTGTATCTCACAGCTAACCTGACCTCAAAACATTGACATTGAGCGAAACTTCTAAAGATAAAAGTGAGTGAAATGGAATACCGATTTCATGAAACCTTGCTGTCCGTTTTACAGTTCTCCTCACAGCAAAACCCATGCAAAAATGAATGTGTTTGGGAAAAGAGAAATAAAAATTGCAGTAAGAAAAGATAATTGTAAAAAAAAAAAGTTTTCAAGAGGACCATTTCTGTTTTTGAAGAGGTGAATGTGAAGTAAGAACCGGCAACTAATCGACTGACCTCGGCAATTGTGGCCACAACCACATCAAGATCCATGCCTGATTCATCTTGAAGAAAAGTTCAAACAATCCCCATTATCTGTGGAAAGCCGGATGCGTTTTAGTCTGTAGTGACTTCCTCCCAGCTTGGAGCTGAAGGTCCGGCTCAGATATGACTGCTGGCTTGCTGGGCAGGACCAACAAACACCTCTATGAGTCGTGTCGAGCGAGCTCGGTGCAATCCGTACTCATTTTGGATACCCAAGAAGACTATTGGGACCGAACACATACACAAAACATCGTGTTTTGAGACGCAATAGATCGTGCACCATGATCTTAAGCTTGTTCTCGTTGTGTTGGATGTGTGCCCTGTTGCCTTGCATGCGTTGGTGAGGTGGTAAATAAATGGAATGACAGATGTCACCCATTAGGCTTCTGCCTCCTTGCCTGCTGCTGCTGCTGCCTTCTAAAGACGGCTACTTGGTCACTACTACGCTTCCGGTCGCTGATGTTGTTCCACCGGACAATTGAATAAACGTGAATCAGCAACGCAACCGATGTCTCCAGTTGCTCAATCAGCAAGGTCATCTCATTTCCTGCAATTTACTATCTATTTGGGTGGTGGTAAGGAAAGATTGGCTGAGCTTTGTTTTGTACCGGAGATCCATGAGGTGGCCACCATAAACGTTGTTCATTTTGATGGCCTTAATTGCGAGGATCAATGTTGAGAAATGGAGCATTCCAAGCACTCATGTGAGAGATGGGAGCCTTGATTTCCCAAGCCTCCTGGGTCGAGGGGCACCATCAAACTGATCTTCCTCAACTTCCTCCTCCGCCTCAAATTCACTGCCAACCTCTTTCCAAGGCAGGTACCGTCGGTAACGTCGGTGTCTAGGAATACCTCATCCTCCTCCTCCACTTCCTCCGGCACAGCTTCTTCACAAGACAGGCCCTGACATGCCTAATGATGCACCCTTAGAGCTGATGCGCCACCGTTGGCCTAGCCCTGGACCCCGAACCCTGCCTAATGAAGACCGATGAAATTGTAGAAAGACCGATGAAATTGAACGGATGAGAAAGCTCCTGGTCCGCATCTGTGTCCGTCTCCTCCTTCCTCCGTCGCTGGCGGACCTTTGTTTTCAGAGTGACCAACGATCGTTCAAGAACAAAGATCACCACAATGCTCATGCTGACCAAGGCATTGGACCGCACTGACCCAACTTGGTGGCATCTTTCTTCAAAACTGGCAAGGAATGGTGCAGAGCTCTTTCACCTTCCTCCACTCTACGTGTGGCTCAACAGCCCGAGGTCCGCACACTGCTTTAAGGCCATTTGTCACACCCTCGTACGCGTAATGGCATTGCGCTGCTGCCACAATCTCTGAGCATGTGGATGGTGGAATACCAGCGTGTTGGCCAGTCAAACAATGAGACAGTTGACGGGGGAGGCCGAGCTGACGCTGCAAACAGCCAGGCGGGACTAAGCAGGGTGTGCTAACGGCTTAAGTGACGAACTTAGACTTCGAGCCTCCACAGCAGGCAGTCCAGGACCCGGTTACTCTTTAGAAATTTCTGGATGACAAGGATCATGACATGTGCCATGCAAGGGATGTGCTCCAGCCTACCGATCTTAAGGCTGCCAGCCAAGATTTCGCCCGTTATCGCACACCACCTTGCCTGGCACAAGTTTCTTTGTCACCCAGGCCAACGGCTCCGGGCTCTCGTGCTGAAAAAGAGCCGTCCACAACTCCTGACCTGTGTTTTGGACGGCTTAATTTCCAACACGGCCTGGTTTCTATGACACGTGATGCCAACCAGATGGACCTTCGTGGAAAGACCCACGCGCCATCCCTGCGGTTTTTGTGAAGAGCGAGCGCCGAGCCTGAGAGCACCGTCACCCCCAGAGACATCTCACCCAGCACACCCAGTGAGCTGTCACAGAGATATAGCGGCCATTGGCCGTGCATATTATCCACGTGTCATTGGTCAGATGACTTTTTCCGGCCAAGATGCAGACAACGCGCTTGAAATTTTAGTACAACGGGGCTGCCAGGGCAGGGAACGGGCTGTTTTCTGGCAAAGAAATGCCTGCTCGGCATCTGTATGGGGCAGGCAAGGGCCTTGTGGGGACGTGGGCGACCCATCGTGTGTCCACCCGACGGAATAGGCAAAACATTTCCAAGGCCAAATCCTTGCAATGGCCGACATTTTGGCTTTGGGATGGTTGGGTAAAAGTATTTCTTACTGCTCCCCAAACCTGGAAGACAGAATATGGCTGGCTTCAGACTGGGCCGCTGTACGGCGTGCAGGGTTCTTCAAACTGGCGAGGGAGAAGGGTCGGATGGGTCCTCTGGTGGTGCTGTTGGTACTCGGCGATGGTAGGCTGAAGCGGAGGCTGATCCCTGATCATGACCTGAGAGACAGGGCAGCTGGGGGAATGCTTGGTGGGGGCGGAGGAGGAGGGAGGGGGCGGAGACAGATGGTGTGACAGGGGTTGGGAGGCCCGGCCGGCGGGCCTTTTTTTGGCCAATGGCCTCCTTTTCACTCTGCATTCGCTGCATGTGACAGACATGTTGGTGGGGGTTTAAAACACCAAAGGGTTCTTTTCCTCTACTTATGCTTTCCGGCAAAGGCGGCATATACATCGCTGGGTGAACAAGGCTTCTCAAAAAGCCCGGCTTGAGAGGCCTGGACCTTTTTGACGGCGATAAGCGGGGAGGGGGGTTTGCGCGACCGGGCTGGGGAAAACATATCAGCGGACTTCTGCACCGCCCTCTCCCTTTTTGAGGCCCCCGGGGATGACACACCCCATCGCTTCCTCCTCGTCCGTGATGAAGCCCGCAAAAAAATTCTCTGAAAGACCCGTTTGGGTTCGCAAATTCGTCATCATCATCATCAACACGGTGACTTCGTCATCCCCGACATTCTGCCCAGGAGCTGGGGGTACAACAAGAGGGAAAGCAAGGCTTTCCGACCGCCCGGGATTTTTTGCCGATTTTACCGGGTTTCCCTTTTCCTCTGATGGCACAGTAACTGGGGTCAGAGCAAGAAAAACATCCTCTTTGGCCTCTTGTCTTTTTTTAAAATGCCCTTTTGAACCCCAACCCATTTTGTCATCAAAGAGGGCTTTTAGACAATGGATTTTCCACATGTGGGGGACACATTTACTTTGGGCTGCTCATGTTGGATTGGATCGATACTGATGACGACATTTTGGGCCCTGACTGGCGGGACAAGGGTAAGACTGGGTGGGTGCAGGTTGCATAACCCCCTGAAGAACAAATTTGGGGACCTGTTTGTTAAATTGGGGGGTTCACAGGGCCCTGACCCAGCGATGACAGGCCTGAAAATTTCCCGCAACGAAAGATCCCGCTGGCATGCGTGTTGGGCCCCAGCACTGGAAGGAGCACCTTCCCTCGAAACCCCAAACCTTTCCAAAGTTCCCAACCCCCCCCTTTGTTTTGCTTTCCACCTGAATACGGGGTCCCCTGTTCAAAATAAAAAAAAATTTGGGGGGAAAGGGGAGGAGGTTTTTTGGGAAAGGCTCTTATTAAAAGGGCGGCAAAACACCCGTTTTTCTCAAAAACCCCCTAATCAAAACAAAATTGCTGGGTTTAAATTTTTTTTTTTTTTAAAAAATTTTTTTTATTGTAAGACCCCTCGTAGATACATCCAAACTTTTTGGCAAACAAACCGCCCCTAGGAACAATTATAATCAACATAGGAAACAAAAAATTTTAAAAAAGAAAGAGAACACCTACCCCCTATTTTAAACTGTTCCCTGTGAATCCCGGATGCACTTTGGGTTTCCCTTTTCAAACCCAAAGAAACACTACCTTGGTAGGTTTTGCTGTGCATTACCAATCCCACCCCGTGACCGGTTTTTCCCCCATAATTTTGGGGTAGTGTATTAGCCCTTCTAATTTTTTTTAACCCAAGGGTGAACAACAAACCAGGGGGAGGGGGGGGGAAGGGGAAGGGGAGGGAGAGGGGGGGAGGAGAAAACAAACTTAAGGGGACCTACCCAGCCCCCCGGAAAATCCCCACAAAACCCAGGAAGAAGTCCCAAACACGACGCTCGGGGGGGATCCAACCCTTTAGTTTTTTAAATTATTTTAGGGAATCAGTACCCGCCATTGGGTTTTTAAAGGGGAAACCTAGGTGGTGGGGAATTCCGGGGGAAATCTTTTATTTTTTGGTTTTTATGTGTGTGGGGTTTTTCAAGTTAATTTGATTACCCCCTTTTTTAAAAATGTTGTGTTCTTTTTTTCCTTTTTTTTTGCGCCGCTTTCCCCCCCATCCATTCTGAATATGTGTGATAGTTTTGTCTAGGAATATTCGAGGGGGGGTGGGGGCCCGGGTTTAAAACCCAACACTGCAAGACCACTTCCTGGCCGCTGCCCCCCCCGGGCCCCCTAAACAGTAAACCGTTTTTGAATGCTTTTAGATGAGGGAATTTCCCCCGGGAAAATCCAAATAGTCCCATAGGTTTTAAATTTTGGGGACGCGGGAGGGGGATTTTTTGCGGGAAAGGAAAGTACCGTTTACCAAAAGTCTGTTTCGCAGGACAAAACCAAAGGGGAAGTTTAAGACCCGCGGGGGGCTTTGGCATTTTGGACATGCGTGGGGGGTCAGAGTTACCCACAGGAAACCCCGTGCAGGGAGACGGAAAGACCTAAGTGTGTTTGGAAAGGGCCCTTTCCCCAGAAATTCAAGGGTGTTAATATTTGGCTGATTGGGTGAGTGGGGGTTTAAAAAACGATCAGGGTCAAGAGGGGAAACTTTCTTGTCCCAAAACGAGGGAAACCCCCAAGGGATCTAGAGTAGTCTAAGGGTTTTTGTATTTAAAAAGTAGAATCGGGAAAGTAGGCCCTTTTTGTTTTGTTGGGGGAAGGTTGGGGGGGGGCGGGGTAATTTTGAGGAAAAGGGGCGTTCCAGGTGAGGCCTTCCAATGTTTTTAAAAGGTTTCCCACATGTACTGAAATCCGGGAAAAAGTGGAAAGGGTGGGGGCCCCATTAAAAAGGGAAATTTAAGTTGTGCTTCTTTTTTCAAATATGGGCGTTTTGTCTGCGCGTCAATAAGATCCGCTATTTTGTGCCCCCCGTTAGCCTTTTTTCTTTTAAACCCTCAAAGGCGTTTTCCCAAAATTTTTGGGAAAAAAGGAAATTTTCCCACAAACCCTAGTCAGGAGGAAGTGGGTTTTTGGAATTTAAATCCATATCTGTCCTCGCCCTTTGGTCCAAGGAAACGGCCATTCTTCCCTTTATAAGGGGTTTTTTTCGTGATTTCTTGGGGGTATATTTTTAGTATGGGGGGTTTTGTTTAAAGAAAACTTTTTAATGAAAAAGTTTTGGGGGGGAACTGCTTAACCCCCGTTTGGGTCCCTTTAATGTTTCGTGGACATTGGCTACCAGTCACCCCACTATTCTGGGGGTTGTGCCGCTATTTTTGTATTTTGTGTAAATGTTTTTAAATTGATACCCCCAATTTGAGCCCCGCTGGGCCAAAACGAAACATAAAATTTTTGGGGGTTCCCCCCGGTTATTCCCCAAATAAAAAACTCGGAACACCTGGTTATTTCTCTATGTCTTTCGGTTTTAAGTTTCACCGGGAATGATTGTGGGAAAAAAATAGTAATTTTGGAAATTGGGTCATCTTTACCCGTTCGCCCTTCCCCAAATGGGGATAAAGTCAGTTTTTTTTTTCCCGGTCATAAAAAGTTTCTTATTTCTTTTTGGAGGGGAAGGGAAAAGTTAAAGGGTTTTAATCTGGTTTCCAAATGCTGGGGGAAAAAAAAAAAACCCCAAAAAAAAAGAAAAAGAGTGTTGGGGGTTTTTAGGGCCAAATTTTTAAAGGGTAATGGAAAGGGGCCCCGGGGGGGTTGGGAACGGTCCTTTTTAGCAACAACCCTCCGGAAATTTTCTTCCCTTAAAACCCTTTAAAAACCCCGAAAAGGGAGCCGTAAAGTCTAAGATGTTTTAGGATATTAGGTAAGGCATTTTTTTCCCGGGGCTGTGATGTACAGTAAACATCATTTTGGGAAACCCCAAATACTTTTGATTTGTGTCGAGCCAAATTTTATCCCCTCAAAGGGGCCCCAATTTTGTTTCCAAGTTCTTAGCAGCGGGTCGAGGGATAAGTTGAAAAGAAGGGGGGAAAAAAGGGGCATCCTGAGGGGTACCCCAAAAATTTTGTATTCTGGAAAAAGGGTAGGTTATTTTTACATTCAGCACTTTAAAACATTTTCCCCTTTTGCCGGGGGGCCTCAAAAAGGATGAAACGGGTCTCCAAAACCTCTGTGTCTTAGCATTTAGTAAGAAACCCCCACGAACAGATCAAACGTTTTCCCCTCAGCTCCCCAGGCAGGAGCATTGTTTTGGGGGGTTTGGTTGACCAATTTCCCTTTCTGATCATTGCTGCTATCGCCTTTTCTGAACCCCACGGTGAATGTCTATTTTTAAGGAAGCCCTTTTTGGCTTGGGGGGACATCAATGGCCCAACACTCTTGCAGGGGGGTTTTTGCTAGGATTTTCGTGAGAATTTTATAGTTTTGGGTTTTAGTAGTGAGGGGGGCTGAGGATTAATATGTGTGGGGGTTTTCCCCCCGGGTTTCAGTAAAAGAAAATTTCTCTGAGGGCCAAGAATTCCAGATGAGTGCATTGTCCTTTATATACCTCCCCCCCAGGCTAAAGGGGGGGCTTTTGGGTACTATTTTTATTCGAGAAGGCCATCTGGTCCTGGTGTTTTGTTATTAGGCGGGCTGGTTATGGTTTTCTAACTTCCTCCTCCGTTTTTATCCTTTCCCAAGGGAAACTTTTCAACTGTGGGGGGTTTTGGGGGGGATAAGGGTTTTTTAGGGAAAAAAACCATGTACGCAATCCGATGGGGGCCGCTTGTTTAAAAACGTAAAGTAAATTTTGTGAAATATTCTGTATGGTGTTAGGGGAATGCGTCAGTAAGTTGGTATTCGGGTTCTTTTAGCGG
This sequence comes from Phyllomedusa bahiana, assembly GCA_025379985.1. NCBI lineage: Eukaryota > Metazoa > Chordata > Amphibia > Anura > Hylidae > Phyllomedusa > Phyllomedusa bahiana. The sequence goes on from JAODAL010029283.1 coordinate 22,105, forward strand.
AGAAATTTGGGCGTTTGGTCGACGGGGGTTTTTGGCTGGTTAAATTTTAACTGCAAAGTAGATCTATCATCAAAGCTTGACTGACCAAAAGTGAAAAAACACCTGTCTGAAATTGTATACGGATATTAAAAGGGTATTTTTGGCACCTAATCAGTACACCTGTGGTGACAACAAAGTTGCTGATTTCAAATTTAAATGCAAAAGTAGGTCTATCAACAAAGCTTGACTGACCAAAATTGAAAAAAACACCTGTCTGAATTGTATACAGGATAATAAAAAGGTATTTTTTGGCACCTATCAATTCCCCTGTGGTGACTACTAAAATTGCTGTATTTAAAATTTTAACTACAAGTAGCTCTATGAACAAAGAAATGACTGACCAAAAGTGAAAAAAACACCTGTCGAAACGTATACGGGATAATAAAAGGTATTTTTTTGGCCCCGATCAATTCACCTGTGGTACTACTAAATTGCTGTATTCAAATTTAACTACAAAGTATTCTATGAACAAAGCTTTGACTGACCAAAAGTGAAAAAAACACCTGTCTGAAATGTATACGGGAATAATATAAGGTATTTTTTGGCACCTATCAATTCACCTGTGGCAACTACTAAATTGCCTGTATTAAAAATTTTACTGCAAAGTAGATTATCAACAAACCTTGACTGACCAAAAGTGAAAAAAAAAACACCTGTTTTGAAATGTATACAGATATTAATAGGTTTTTTTTGCACCTATCAGTACACCTGTGGTTACTCCCAAAGTTGCTGGATTCAAATTTAACGTCACGGTGGCTCTAACAACAAAGCTGGCCTGCCCCAAAGTGAAAAAAACACGTATTTTGAAATGTATAATGAAAATAAAAGGTATTTTATGGCACCTATCAACCTGTGGTGACAACAAAGATGCAGTGATTCAAATTTAACTGCAAAGTAGATCTATCAACAAAGCTTGACTGACCAAAAGTGAAAAAAACACGTACCTGAAATGTATTCGGATATAATAAAAGGTATTTTTGGCACCTATCAATTCACCTGTGGTGACTACAAAATTGCTGTATTCAAATTTAACTGCAAAGTAGCTCTATCAACAAAGCTGTACTGCGCCAAGTAAAAAAAACACGTATCTGAAATGTATTCGGATAATAAAAGTTATTTTTTGGCACCTTTCAATCACCTGTGGTGACTACAAAATTGCTGTATTCACATTTAAGTGCAAGGTGCCTCAATGAACAAAGCTTAGTGGCCCAAAGTGAAAAAAACCGTATCTGAAATGAAATTCGGATAAAAAAAGGTATTTTTTGGCACCTTTCAATTCACCTGTGGTGACTACAAAATTGCTGTATTCACATTTAAGTGCAAGTGCCTCAATGAACAAAGCGTAGAGCGCCAAAGTGAAAAAACACGTATCTGAAATGTATTCGGATAACAAAAAGGTATTTTTGGTACCTTTCAATTCACCTGTGCTGACTACAAAATTTGCGATTCTAATTTAACTGCAAGGTGGCTATATCAACAAAGCGGAATGGCAAAATTGAAAAAGAACATTTATCTGAAATGTATACTGATAATAAAAGTGGAGTTGTGCACCTAACAAAGAGACCTGCAGTTACTAGAAAAGATGTGTACCCTAATATAAGTTCAGGCTGCCCAATGTCCAGGAAATATTTCAATAGAAAACTGTAATAATAAAGCTATTGCAGTGCAATGTCTACACTAAGTCTTGGTGAACTATATCCAGTATTCTTTAAAGAGCTTGTCTGTGTTCGTCCGTGGGACCACCCCAACCCCCCGCTCCACCCCCGTGACTTTACAGCGATTGATGCTCCTTTAAAATTCTCTACCAAACTACATAAAATCTTCAAATCTCTGATCTATCTAAGTTGTAAGGATCACAGCTAACAGTAGAGCTTTCTCTGTGAAGAAATAGAATAATTTCGCTGAGCTGTTTGCTGACCTGTTTGGACAGAGGCAGAGCGCACAAACCTACTGCCTGAGACGCTGACAGACACTGATCATGAACAGGAAGGCTGTTCTATGTAAAACGAGGTCATGTGATTTTTCCAGCCAATCGCAACCATACACATCCCAGTCATGACGTCGCAACACATCTCACCTGCTCTATTCTTAAGCTGATTTGCTGGCCGCCAAAATGACAGGAAGCGCTGAAAATGCGCGATATTAATAGATTATGCACAGATTTTAACCTAAATTATCTTGTGATCTAAAAAATCCGATCAACGTAAATACCATGCCGATTTCAACTTTGTCGATAATAATAGCTCAACACTAGTCAGGATCCTTTGGAAGCATCATTTTGTGTTGCGGACACCTCCTCCCTGGTACAGTATTACTTGAATATGGCCAGTGGGTCTTTTGAATTTATTCATTAGGAGGTTGGTTGTTTGTTATAATGCCATAGCATATATATTTTTTAGGATGTGACCCTAGACCTTCGTGCTTATACATTTATTGTTTTATCTGGGTGGAGGTGCTTTTTTCTTATTTATATTTTTGTGTTGTTGTTTCATTATTATGCATTGTTAATAAAGTTTTTTGATACATTTTTAAATGGGTTTCTCTTTTGTTGGTTGTTAATATTGGTTGTAGTATAATGGTTTGTATTCAGTAATGGTCAGTTTGTATTATTCGGTGACTATGTGCTGGTGATATGTGGTCACGGTGTGGTTTTATTATTCGGTCACTGTGTGTTGGTGATATGTGGTCTTAGTGGTCTTGGGATTCTGGTTTTGTGTAGCAATGTTATTTGGTAACTGTATGACTATTATTTAGTAGTTTTATACGTAACACCTTGTGGTAAAGCTTTTTGTATATTTTAGATTTGGTTGATGGTGATGCAATGTGTCGCATTATGTTACGGAGGGGTGGGAGGGGTGAAATTTCTTCACCTCCCCCTGAGAGCAATTTAGCCTTGGAACGGCCCTGGATGTCCATCCAGTTCAGCCTATTGTCCTATAGTGTTGATCCAGTGGAAGACATAAACCCCCATGAGGTAGAAGTCATTGGTCCTCATTTTAGGGATAAAAATTACTTCTGGCAATCAGAATAAGTCTCTGGATCAACGATTCTTCTCGAGAATCCTAGTCACTATAATTTAGGATATTATTACACGCTAGAAATATATCCAGACCATTTTTGAACTCTGTTTGTGAATTCATCATGACAAGTTCCTCTGGCAGAGAGTTCCACAGTCTCACTGCTCTTACAGTAGAGAATCCCTTTCTATGTTTATGTAGAATCTTTCTTTCCTCAAGATGTAGAGGATGTCCCCTTGTTCTAGATACAATCCTGGGTGTAAATAGATCATGAGAAAGAGCTCTATATTGATCTTCAATATATTTAAACATATTTATTATGTCCCCCTGAAGTCGGCTTTCCTCTAAATGAAATAACCTGAATCTTCCAAACCTTTCTGGGTATTGTAGTCCACCCAGAACTGTTATTACTTTCATTGCCCGCCTTTGAACCTGTTCAAGCTCTACAATGTCTTTCCTGTGCAATGGTGCCCAAAATGTAATTCTAATTATACAATATTTTCTGTAGTTTCATTTCTACAGTTTTCACTCTTTGAAATATTATCTGTTTTCTGTGGGTCAGTTTGGTTCTCATGATACAAATTGATACATCTAACGTTCAAAATATTTCTCCATTTTTATCAATTTACTTTGCATGACCTATAGCTTTTAATTTTTGATTAACAGATCTGTGTGGGGTCTTGGTTTTGGAGGGATAAACTTCAGTTTTTATTGTTCCAATTTTGGGGTGCATATAACTTTTTTGTCATCACTATTCCATTTTTTGAGGGAGGTGAGGGGACCAAAATATGCAATTCTGGATTTTTTTAAGGCAAGGGTCTGCAATGTCGGCTCTCCAGCTGTTGGGAAACTACATCTCCCATCATGCCCACTGATATAGATTATATAAATGCATGATGGGAGTTGTAGTTTTCCAACAGCTGGAGAGCCAGCGCTGCAGACCCCTGTTTTAAGGCGTTCAACATTGGGATAAATAAGAATATATTTTATTCAATTGAACTTTTATGGACGTGACTCCATTGTGTTTCTTTTTCATTGTTTCTTTTAATATGATAAATAGGAAAAATCTGGTGTTTGGAGGTTTTTTATATTTTTTATTTTTTTATGTTATTAATGTTATTTTTCTTAATTTTTTTGTCCTATTATGGCTCTCGAGCAGATGGAGGCATAAGTACTTTTACATTACACTGCAATGCTAATATATTACAGAACATTCACCGGCTCATCCATCACCACTAGTAGCTGTACTGTATGTACAGTACAGAGAAGTAGTGCAACAAGATGTCCAAAAGATTCCTGTATCCAGCACTCTGGAATAGCAGATAAAACAGGCTTTTATTTACTCCATATAAAAATAAATCATAACGTAGAAAACAACAAGTTACCAAAGCCTTTTCAACCTATGCCAATATTAAGGATCATGTAGGTGTGTTGGTTTGAACCACATGAGTTACTGATTGGTTTCTACCTTATGTCTCTATGTGATTTTTATACAAAATAAATAAATGCTTACTATATCTGGTATTTTGAAATGCTGGATACTGAAGTCTTTTTGATATTACAGCAAGCTGTAAAATTATCACATTTCTATTACACCCTGCTTAGAGGTAAGTATAATTTGATAAGGCCAAAGGCCTTCTAGTCAGCCCCCAACTACTATGGCAACTAGTCAAAACTAAACAGAGGGAGGATAACACTGTCTATTGGCTTAGATGGGGCAATTGCAAAGACTGAACTTTAGCAGCACAGCAACATCAATTATATCTGTTATTTTATTGTTTATATTTTTTGTAAATGTGAAAAAGGATTTCATGCAGCTATTCCTGCTTTAAATTTTGAAGTACATGTATCTTAAATGTTGAGATTCAGTTGATACAGCAGTTTTAGTATTTACCTAGTTTTCCAAGAAACAAGATAACTAAGAAGTGGCTGAATAGAATTGTTCATGGGAATGTCTGGGGAGTATTTCATTTTAACCCCTTAATGACCACCCACCGACTTTTTATGTCGGGCGGTGCGTGTCTTCTGCTTACAGTGAAGCAAAAAGATGTTGATGCAGTCAGAAGGGTTCTGCAGCTCCCTTAACCTCAGCTGCACTAGGAACCAAGCTGCAATTAACAGTTCCATTTCTAGAGCAGTCTCTGTGTTTGGCAGTGACCGGAGGTTCCTCTGATCTTCCCTCCCATCCGGTTTGATTGAATCGGGTCACCAGGACTTCTGATAACCCAATAGAGCCTGGGGAATATATATACAATCATCCCTGGGGACCTGGAGTAGCCCCAAGACTGTCTGTGTAGCAAGCTTTCTATCACGGCACACAGTGTTTTGCCCTGACAGCAGCCCATGTCATACTGACACATATGGAGACATGTATGGAACTAGGCGGATTGAAGTGCATTTTCACATCTTTTTTTCAGTGTCTAATGTGCCTGAATGTATGAAAGTAGTTTTTCTGCACCCATAAATGGTGTCTAAAGTCCATAGCACCATGTCTGTGGGAGACATGTATGAAACTTGGTGCACCGAAGTTCATTTTCTCATCTATTTTTTGGTGTATAATGCACCTGAATGTATGAAAGTGGTTTTTGTTCATTCGTAAATGGTGTCTATAGTTCATTGCACCTCTCCTGTGTGTTAAGGCACATTACGGAACTTAGGCGCCTTAGTAATGCACCAAACACATATAAAGGCTGTTGGTAGGGTGGAAATAAAAGAAAAGTCATTAGAATAGCATGTCAGTGACTAGAAACTATGGTACTGATTTTGCTTGGTGGACCACAGGTCCAAACAAGACCTATGGTATGCTGACTCTTGCTGTATGTTGAAAAAAGGGTGAGAACAGCAAAAATAAATTTCTAATTTAATGTAGTAAGAATTAAAAATGTAAATTTTGTTTTAGATTCTATTAATTTTAAATACATTTTCTAGGAGATATTCTTATAGTTTTGGGATATTATATATTTTTATATTAATTGATAACATTTTTTATTAAATTTAAATAATTTAATTTTATGTAGTTTGATAATTATCAGAAATTACTTTTTATTATTGTACTGGTGGAAGTTGAGAAGTATTGAAAATTTTTTGCCATAACAGCAAATTTAGCTCCACTTCGACTCCCCAGGCTCAGACAGACCACATTAAAGTACTGTTAAAACAGTAATGTGCCTACTTTTGCTGAACCAAATTCATATATGTGTCTAATATTATGAGTGAGCCCATTAGACATCGTAGCCTGCTCACTTTGGCGCATTTTACACCAGAAAAGAGTGAAAAAACAGATCATACATGTCTCCCAAATTGTAATGTTTTAGTATAAAGGAATATGCTATTACTAAGTGTAAGAAAACTAACGAGATTAAAAAACAAGTTAAAAAAACATCAAAAAGTGTAGGAAAAAATAAATGATAAAATAAAAATAAATATTTAATAAAAATATTACTGTGCATACTTTACACAAAAAAACCCTACACATATTAGCTATCCATACATAATAATCTTTAGAATTAATCTAACTGGTTCATTTATGTAAAATGTGACTGTTGTAAAATAATTTTAAAAAAAAACAAATGCAGAAAGACACTTGTTTATGGTCACGCTGCAATCATTTTTTTTTTTTTTTAAATCTGAAGTAATTTGCATTTAAACTTATAATATACCACCCAAAAATAAGACTTCATATAAATAAAATAATTCCTCATACAACGGAATAAATGAAAAAAAAAAATAAAAAAAGCTACAACTGTTGAAATGCAGGGGGGCAAAAACTGCTTCAGGGGTTAATGGGGTAGTCCAGACAAAAAAATAAATAAATAAACAGACGAGTAAATAAGCTTAAAATATGGATTGATCATCTTAGTTTTGAGGAAAGGTAAAAAGAATTAAACTTATTTAATGTTGAGAAAAGATGGCTCCGAGGAGACATGATTAATTTATATAATTATATAAATGGCCCCTACAGAAATTATGGAGAAAAGCTATTTCATGTAAAGCTCCTTCAAAAGATGAAGGGACATTGCCTTCATCTGGAAAAAAAAAAGAGAAGAAAGCCCTTTTTTACCAGGAGAACTGTGAATCTGTGAATAGATAACTACTTACAACTAAATAATATTAATACCATATAAAACATCTCTTAGGATGTAGATCTACTCTGATGTCAATTTTAGGAGCAATAATGAAATATTTCTTTAGGGCAGATTGGTCCATGCCTTATGGGTTCCAAAGTCTGCATCAATAGGAATAAACTATGTTTAAAAATTATCTATACCCCTCAGGTCATCCACATTTTTCCCCACCCTAGGTAAAACTTGATGAACATATGTCTTTTTTCAACTGTACTCACTATAAAACTAAGAAATGGGGCCAGACTTGTTAAAAAAATAAAAGTTAAACTTGCCTACCTGTCCCCCATTGCTGCTGCTCTGAAGCTCCTCAGTGATCTGCTCCTCTACTGGCAGCTCCTTTACTTCTGGGTTCTCATCTGGACATGCAGAAAAGGCTTGCTCTCCATTCACTTACTAGAGAGTGGGCATATTTAACTTTAAAGGGGTTGTCCAAAAGAAAAAAAAATAATCAAAAATGGGACCAGGCTGGTTAAAAAAAGTCATACTGCGCTACTACTCTAGAGCTTTCTGGCAATCTGCTACACTTCACTTCTGGGTTCTCATCCTGACACGCAGAAAAGGCTTGCACCTCATGTACTTAACACTTCTCCTACATTTCAGGAAAAGAACCTTGAAGTGAGGAGGAGTGGATCGTCAGTGAGTTCTGGAGTGGTAGTGGCAGGTGACAGGTAGATAAGTATACGTTTAAAATTTTATTTTAATCATCCTGGCCCCATTTCTATTTTTTTTATTTTATTTTTTTGCAGGATAACACCTTTAAACTTTACTTTGACTATTTTACCAGCCAAAACAAAAGGAGTAATGAAAAAAGTTTCCTATTGTCTTTTCATCTTCTGGAAAAAATTGACCCATTATAGGATTCCTATATGGAATTTTTCAGGGTTGGGCCTCCATCATTGACTACTTAATGACTTATGAGCCATTTTAACAAGAGTCTTTTCTCATTAAGCAAACAGGCAAGTATGCAAATTAATAAACAATTTCTATAAGCATATAAAACTGTAATACAGCTGTCATGACAGAACAAAAACATAAATAGCAAGTAAAACAAGGTGTATATATGATATGCCGTACTTTTGTTTCACTCGAGTAAAATCTTGTTTAGATAGCTTTATCACATGATAGAACATGGAATAAATATTCTTTCTTTCTGTTACATTTCCTTGTATAAAACAGTTTAAAAAGAGCATAGATCTATCCATTACACATATTTGCATTTGTTTGTATACATGTAAATGGTGGTTTCTTCCACTAGGCTGTCGTTGACTGTGAATAATACCCATTTTAAGATTAGTAGATTAGGTTATTCATCACTTGAGAAGCTCCCTGCTGTGCCAGTGCTATCAGAAAACAGCCATATCAAAACATCTCTGGAAGGTATTTTAGAATAGTTGAATGCATCGCAATTTCCCTATTAATATATATTTCATATAGTAGATTATGCATGAAATGTTCACATTATCTCCTTCTTCTCACTTGTATTATGTTTTTCTATTCTCCATGCTATGATGAAAAGGATTCATCACATATACCCATTTTTTTTACAAGAGTCTCAACTCTCCCTCTCCCTCTCACACACGTAGTTATAAATATAAGGATTTATTACCTGGATGCACATTCTCTGAAGTCAATATCTGCCTGAAGTCTGAGCCACATGGACATCACCAAATCCTGAGTTTCCTTCGTTGAGAGTATGGATGAGCGAATCGAATCTGACGAAGTGGAATTTGTTTCAAAGTTCAGGACAAATTTGATTCTAAACAAGCCGAATTTCCTGGCGATTCGTGGTAACGAACAGTCTTTTTTTCTAAAATGGTCACGAGCACTTGGCGTGACATGGGGCAAAGAGCTATGGGAGAAAGAAATGAACGCCCTCAATGCCATGACATGCAGACATGCAGCCAAAGAGCAGTCAGTCAGCTTCTGTGATGTCATAACCCTACATATAGGCCAGCCATTTTACATTCTGCCACTTGCCACTGTGTCTCTTATGTACACAGATCTCTCTGCAGCAGCACCTGTGTGCCAAATACTTCCAATTTTATAGTTACTGGGGTGAAATACCTTTCAACTACATAGTGTGTGTGTGTCATATACACACATGTTTCTGAACTTTTTTTTATTTTGGGATATTGCTCTCTGTGCCAAACAGAGTTACTTTTTTCACTTTTTGTAGTGAACTTTGTAGTGAACTATCTTTGAAATACAGTGTATGCATTTCTTACATAAACACATCTCCTTTACACCCAGTTCAGTGTTTTGGGATATTGTTCTCTGTGCCAAAGAGATTCTTTTTTTACTTATTCTGGTGATTCACCACATATCCCAAAATAATAACCTTCCTGTAATGGAGATATGTGTATATGACAAATATACAAGCTTTATTTCAAAGGTGTTTCACCTTATAAGTGAAAAAAGTAACTCTTTGGCGCAGAGAACAGTATTCCAAAATAATAACCTGCCTGTAATGGAGATGAGTGAATGTGAGAAATCCACACACTGTATTTCAAAGATAGTTCACCGCAGTGCTCATGTACCACTGCCATGGCTGCCGTGGGGGAGTGAGGGGGGTAGGAGCAGTACCAGCTCCATCAGCAGCAACCTGAGTCTGGAGTTGCTGATGAGCAGCTTTCTTCACCTGCCAAGTGAGGAAGGTACTCACCAGCAGCAGCAGCAACTGGAGCAGACTCTGAACCAGCAGGCGGTGGACTACTTGGACAGCTCCCTCCCACCCCACATTGAAGATTCGCTGGACTACTGGGCAGCCAAACTAGATCTGTGGCTGCAACTTGCCGGGTTTGCACTGGAGAAGCTGTCATGCCCGGCCAGTAGTGTGGCATCAGAGTGGGTGTTCAGTGTGGCGGGGGCTATAGTTATCCAAGGAGAACTCACTTCTCCACCGGAAATGTGGAGAGACTCACCTTTGTCAAGATGAATCAGGCATGGATCAGCCAGGATTTCCACACACCAATGCCTAATGCATCAGATTAGATCAGCCATGCCGCCTCACCCAACTTTGACAAAAAAGTTCTGGTTTTCTTCTGGCTACCTCCCTTTCACTCTTTTCTGATGCTGTCACCTGCCTGATGCCACACATCTGCTGCCAGCTGTTTCTTACAACACCCACCATCTTTACCATGGACTGATATTGCCACCCACCTACCCACTCTTCACTGGGCCATTATGTATCCTTCTGATGCTGCTGCCACCTCACCGTTCAGGTATCCTCATGCTGCTGCTGTCACCTCCAGGCTATGTCACGATGTTACTCTCTGGCTTGATGCTGCTGCTGCCACCTCCTCATTATGTCACCTAGTTGTCGCCACCTCAAAATCATGTCATTCTCCTGCCTGATGTTGCTATTGTTGTTGCTGCCCCCACCTCCAGACTGTGTAATTGTGCCAATCTGTGGCTTACTCTTGCTGCTGCTACCTCCACAATCTCTCATTGTGCCACTCTGTGGCCTACTCATGCTAGTGCCACCTCCACAATCTGTCATTGTTCCACTCTGTGGCCTACTCATGCTGCCGCCACCTACACACTGTGTCATTGTGCCACCCTGTAGCCTACTCATGCTGCTGCCAACTGACCATTCTCTCACTTGACCAGCCTGTGGTTTCCTAATGCAGTTTCCACCCTCCACCACTCTATGATGTTGCCACTATGTTTGGTTTTCCCCTTCTTTTAATCTGTCAGAAGAAATGAAAAGGTCAAACACAACCGATTGAGTCTTTGGAGAAGCCATAAGGCCAGTATGACATGGTCCTTTGTTAGCATCAGGATTATCTGATGATTAGGTAGCGAAAACAGAAGTGGATACAAAACACAGAAGACATGCAAATATTCCATTTACTTGTAATTAGAGATGGGCGATTTGATTCTAACGAAGTGGAATTCATTTAGAATTTCAGGAAAACCGGTTCTGAACGAAGTCGAAGTTTGGGGGACTTCGGGTGAACGAAGTGTGCTTTTGATTGATAAAATGGCTGCGAGCACATGGCGTTCCAGGGGGCAAAGAACTCTGGGGGGAAAGAAGGGCATAGCCTGCATGACATGTGCAGAGATGAAGCCAATCAGAGACCGGCGGGATTCTGTGACGTCACCGCACTTTATAAGTCCGGGCGCGACGCTGGGAGCTCACAATCCTCTCACTGTACTGATCAGGGAAGGTGCTACTGCGCTGTTTGTGATAGCTCTTACTGAAGAAATGATTTTTTATACAGCGTTTTTTGTGGGGGTTCTCAGCTTGTCACAGAGACTGCTTCTCTTAATGTTCTATTTCTGATTTTTTGGGGGATTGGGTCTGAAGTCCAGTGTGCGTCCACGGCAGCTGCATTATACATTTTAAAGCTATCTGCTCCCAGCACATTGAATATCCAAGGGGATCTAAGCCAGTTCCTGTTGTACTCATTTAAAGAAACAGCGTTTTTTAATTTCCAAATACCACTTCATTTTGGCTGCTCAATTCTTTTTGCGCAATTTTTCATCCAGGGGTTAATTAAGCATTGTTTTTCTGCTGTGGTGACTCCAAGAAACCATTTTTTCACCGCCAAAAAATAAAATTTTCCTGTAGCATAATTCACAAGCGAAGGGAAATTACAATTTTTTTCTCTTGTTGTGTAGCGTAAAAAATACGCATTGTCACACGCTACAATGCTAGTAGTTTGTGGCTGCTCAATTCTTTTGCGCAATTTACATCCAGGGGTTAATTAAGCGTTGTTTTTCTGCTGTGGGGACTCCAAGAAACCATCTTTTTCACCGCCAAAAAATACAATTTTCCTGTAACATAATTCAAAAGCGAAGGTTGATTACAATTTTTTCTCTTGTTGTGTAGAGTAAAAAATACGCCATTGTAACACGCTACAAAGCTAGTAGTTTGTAACTGCTCAATTCTTTTGTGCAATTTACATCCAGGGGTTAATTAAGCGTTGTTTTTCTGCTGTGGTGACAAAAATAAACCGTCTTTTTCCCCCCCAAAAAAATACAATTTTCCTGTAGCATAATTCACAAGCGGAGGTTAATTACAATTTTTTCCTCTTGTTGTGTAGCCGTAAAAAATACACCATTGTAAACCGCTACAAAGCTTTTGTTTGTGGCTGCTCAATTTCTTTGCGCAATTTATATCCAGGGGTTAATTAAGCCCTTGTTTTTTCTGCTGTGGGACTCCAAGAAAACCCTCTTTTTCACCCCCAAAAAAATAAAATTTTCCTGTAGAATAATTCACAAGCGAAGGTAATTACAATTTTTTCTCTTGTTGTGTAGCGTAAAAAATACGCCATTATAAACAAGCTACAAGCTAGTAGTTTGTGGCTGCTCAATTCTTTTGCGCAATTTTTCATCCAAGGTTAACTAAAGTATTTTTCTGTAGTTGTTCTCAGTAAAAGAAACTTTCTTTTTCACCGCCACAGAAGAAATTCTGTAGCATAATTCGTATCCGAAGGTTAATTAAGCTTGTTTGTGCTTTTACATTCAGTAAAATACACAGAGTTTTTAAACGGCACATACAAGTCAATTTTTCTGGCCATTTGTGGAGCGCAGTTTATGTCCAAGGGTTACCCAAGCTTGTTAGTGGGTTCATTTGGAGTCAAATACAGGGTGTGTATTTATCATATACAGATATCTTTAGAGATGGGCGAATTTCCCGAAATTCGTTTCTTTCACTTCGACGAATTTCTCGGCAAAAAATAACTTCGTTCCGAATTACTTCGGCACGAATCACGGTAAAAAAAACAGCTATTTCCAGGGGCACAGAGGCCTTCAGGGTTCTGTAGAACGTTGTGCCATGCTTGAATATGCAGAGGGAGCTTGGTTTGGTCTTCAAACAATGTTGTGTTTTAGTATGACACGCACATGACTGCCGCCGCTCTTAGAATCGCTTCACTATAAAATTCCCTGGGCACTTAAGAGGGCCAAAACTGACCAAAAACTGAAGGGGGAATGTAATCTGATAAATTCATGTGAGCAACAGCTGGAAAAAAACAAGCTGAGGGCTCAGGTGGCAACATCAGTGACAGAGTGTGGAGGTGACGGCGGCAGCCACAGCAGCATGAGGTCAGACAGTGGCACAATGAAAATTCTGGAGGTGCAAAAAACAGGAATAGGCCCAGAGTGGCACAATAAAACAGTGTCTAGGTCACGGCAGCAGGCCACAGCAGCAGCATGAGCTCAGACAATGGCACAATGACACAGTGTGTAGGTCACGCAGCGCAACAACACAGCATTTGGGGCAACAGTGGCACAATGACAGTGTGTAGGTCACGGCAGCAGCCACAGCTCAGCATGAGGTTCAGAACAGTGGCACAATGACACAGTGTGTAGGTCCCGGGAGCAGCCACAGCAGCATCATGAGGTCAGACAGTGGCACAATGACATTCTGGAGGTGGAAAAAAAAGAATAGGCCCCAGGGGTGGACAATGACACAGTGTGGGAGGTTACAGCAGCAGCATGAGGTCAGACAGTGGCACAATTACATTCTTGGGGGTGGCAAAAACCCGGAATAGGCCACAGAGTGGCACAATGACAGAGAGTGGAGTTGAAAGGAGGCAGGAGCAAAAACATGAGGTCAAGAGTGGCACAATGACACAGTGTGGGGGGTCCGGCAGCAGCCACAGCAGCAGCTGGGTCAGACGTGGCCAATGACAGAGTGGGGAGGGGGGTGGCAATACCAGCCCCTGGAAAAGAGGGTTTTGGTGGAGAGGGAAAAAAACTGTCGCAGTGTGTGGCATCAGGCGGGTGGCGGCTCGAATGTGGCTGAGGCAGGGGGTTTAAACCCGCTCTTTTTCTCACGTTTGGGTGAGGCATCTGGCTGTGTGTCTGCGCCTAAGGCATTGGTTGTGGAAATCCTGGCGACCCCACGCCGATTTTCTTGAAAAAGGTCAGTCGTTCCACTTTTCCCCGTGGACAAGGGGTTCTCCTTGGGGAAACGAGGGCCTCCGCCGCACTAAAAACCCCCCTGTTGATGCCCCTACTGGCGGGCGGAAGCTTCTCCACTGCAAACTCGGCAAGTTGCGGCCACACACCCAGTTTGGCTCCCCAGTGTCCGGCGATCTTCTAACGGGGGTGGGGCAGGGCTTTCCAAGAGGCCACCCTGTTGGGTTCAGGGCCTGCTCCGGTCATGCTGCTGTGGGGGGGGGGACTGCCCTCCCACTAGGGGGTTTAAGGAAGCTGTCATCATGATCCAGACTTAGGTTGTGTGGTGGGTGGTACTGCCCCGACCCCCCCCCCACCTTCCCCCGGCACCCGCGGCAGTAGTATGAGGCTAAAGAACCCCCGGTAGACTGTCAGAGGGGGACGTCCCTCACAGGGAGGGGCCCAACTGCCTACGGGGGTTTTTCCTATAGTATTTGAGTTTGTCCTCCCTCTAATAGCTGGGAAAAAAGGCTCCCATTTTGTAGGGTAGCGAGGGTCCAATAGGGTGGAACCCCGAAGTCCCCCCTCTGCCGGTGCTGCTTTTCGGCTGTCATAGCCAGGCAAATCAGATGTGGGGCCATCTGCAAAGTGACTCGAGGGGTCCCTGCCCCCCTTTCCACTGTATACTGCCCGTGCTTGCGGGTCTCTCCCTGTCTTCCTCATCCCATTCCCTCCTCCAGCTGCCCCTGCTCCCCCTTTTTGTCACCTGGGTAAAAAAATCCACTCATTTCCCAGAAAATGCTTTGCTCCAATGTCCCCCTTCCCCCTCCTATTTCGTCCCCCCCGGACTCATGTGGCCACGGATTAGTCCCCCGTTTTCCCAGTCCCCGCCCAGACAGATTTTTCGCATCTGTTCGGACTAAGCAGGGGAATGCGTTATTTATCCGTAGTCCTGGCGACTGACAAATAACGTGGCCCCCCGAAGGGCCCAAAAAAATGGCGGTGTCAGCATGGCTGCCACTGGTGACATAAAGTTAAAGGGGGAGTATTCGTCTGCCTGGATCTAAAAAAATCGTTAATGGCCTTTCTTTTATACATGGGTCCAACATGTCGGGGGGAATTTCCCAAAAGGGTGGAAAATGCATTAGAGGGGTTTTGGGGGAGGCCGTTCTGCCGCTACAACCGGGGGGTGTTCCGGTTTGAAAGAATGGATAAAGTGCATGACAGTTTCCTGGCCATTTTCAGAATTTTTGGGAAGTCGGTGGAAGACTTCGGGAAACCCTTTTCAAAACCCAGATTAAACCGTGCACCATGCAGGGGCGCATGGCCTTCCTCCTCGGTGCGTGCGGACACCATGTTCCTCCCTTTGCCCGTCACCATGGTTCCGATTTGCAGTTGGCGCGGAAAAAACCACACATCGATTTCTTGCGCATGACGCGGAGCAGTTTCCTCCCCGTGGACTTCGTTCGCGAAGCAAGCAGGTGTAGAATGCGTGACACCGCTGTGCCCTAAATGTGGTATGATGGAGCAGTACTTGTAGAGGGGAGATGGTGGTGGAGGGGGAGGAGGCGGACATTGGCGCAGGGCCCACGTTTGACAACGTGGAGGAGAAACGGCGTCTCCTGCCCAAGTTTTGGTGTGCCGGGGCCCGGAAGCCATTCCCCAGTGGGCGAAAATGCATGTATGGCCCAACCCGTAGTTATAGCTCCGCCCCGCGCTGCTTTGCCCCTTGGAAAAAACCAATAAGCTCAAGGAATGGCCCACCTTCGTTTACATTTTTATGAAGTGTGGTCTCCCTTTTTGGAAAAAAAATTTTCGGCTTGAAACTCCCCATTCGGTCGGCAAAAGCCATTGTTTTGAACGGTGCAGAGTTTACCATTTGGAAAGGGAGGGACTCCCGTACCCAAAAAAAAAGGGGGCAGGAGCACGGTCAGTGCTGCCCCCTTAGGAGGGTTGGACGCATACTGTTGTCTTTTTGAAATCGCCTGCTAAACGACTCGGGGCGCCATGGTAGCGAGGAGCAGGGCATCTGGGGGAGATGATGTCAAAGAGAAACGCCCCCTTCTGCAGTGGTGGGGACCCTTGCTGGCTGCAATGGCATGCGTGCCACTGGGCGTGCTGTGCTGCTGTTGCTGCGGCGGCGGTGGCCCCCACATCTGAGTAGTTTTCCAGGACTGGAGGTGACGTGCATGTGTTGACGGGGGCCGTGGTGCCAACGTTAGCTCCTGGCCACGCTTCATTTCTGCTTCAGATTTACATATACCCATTTTCGGCTTTCGGGGCTTAGCAAAAAAACTGCCACACCCCCGGTATCGGATTTTACCGCCCAAAGTCCTATGAGGACTACGCCACCGCTGCCTCGTGAGCCCCCGTGCCCCTCTTTCTTGGACCTGCGAAGGGGTTTTTTACCCCTGTGGCCCCCTTGGTCCCCCACCTCAACTGCTGCTTTTCCCGTGACTCCGGCCACAGACCACTTGCTGGCTGCGCCGCTGCCTGATGGGGCTGACGCCCCCCTTTCCCCGATGATGATGAAGCCCTTTCTCCCCGGTCCCAGGGGCGGTGGTAAACTCTATATTTGGTTTCTTGACTGCTGTCCCTATCACCGGGGCTTGGTATGCAGGGTGACCTTTTCCCAAAATGACCTTTCCCCTGCCACTCTAAATCTTCTTTGCCGCCCCACTGCAGAAGAGGGGGTATTGGCCCCATTTCTTCGCTGCCCCAAATAGCTGCTGACTGCCCTCCTCAAATTGTTTCCCCGCTATATAGTGGCGCTGAGCCCAGAACTAGTGATCTCTGGTGGGGACCCGGGTGGGAAAGAGGCGGGTTAGGGGCGGTGAAGGCGCTGACCCACTCCCGGGCTGCCAATAAAGGGGTTTTGTCTGACGTTCCCAACCCACTCTTCGCTGGGGTTGTCAGATGTCATCTGGAAAAAGTGGTGACCTGTAAAAACCCAAACAGGACCCCTTTGGGGTTTTAATCAGTAACGGCCCCAGATGACAGCGGCGTTGTGGCCCCACCGGTGACCCCCGCGCGACGTCCCCTTGCTGGTGCAACCTGGGCCTGGAATGTTTGTGCCTCTGCCATCGCAGGTGAAGAGCTGCCACCTCTCTGTCTGAATCTGTTTTTTCTAAAATGTACAGACAGTTTGATGAAGTTTGTATTGATAAAATTCACACCTGTATTTTACGCCAAATGAACCCAGTAACAAGCTTGGTAAAAACCCTTTGGGTATAATTGGTCCACAAATGGGGAGGAAAAATTGACTTGTTTGCCCTTTAAAACTTGTGTATTTTACTGAATGTAAAAACAAAAAAGGCTTAATTAACCCTTGGATATGAAATTTTGCTACAGAATTTCTTCTGTGGGGTGAAAAACAAAATTTTTTTTACTGGTAAACTGCGAACAACGCTTAATTTAACCCCCGGATGTAAATTGCGCAAATGAATTGGCAACCCAAAACTGTTTGCTTTGAGCGTGTTAAATGCGTGTTTTTTCGCCACAAAAAAGATAAAATTCTAAATTTCCTTTGCTTGTTAATTATGCTACAGGAAAAAAAGTATATATTTTGCCCCTGAAAATGCGGTTTTTTGGGTCACCACAGCGAAAAAACAACATTAAATTTTAACCCCCGTATGTAAAATTTCGCCAAACAATTGAGCCCCCACAAATATAGCTTTTGCGTGTTACAATGGTGTGTTTTTTACGACACAACAAGGATAAAAATTTAATTAACCTTCGCTTGGAAATTTTGCTACAGAAAAATGTATTATTTTGGCGTTGAAAATGAGGTTTTTTGGGATCCCACGCTGAAAAACAACGCTTAATTAAACCCTGGGTAAATTGCGCCAAAAAATTGAGCTACCCCAAACTGAGCTTGTTTTCGTGTTCAATGCGATGTTTTTTACGCCAAAAATAAAAGATAAAAATTTTAATTAACCTTTGCTTGTGAATTATGTACAGGAAAAAAGTTTTATTTTGGGTTGAAAAAGACGGTTTCTTGGTATCACCACGCTGAAAAAAAACGCTTAATTAACCCCTGGATGTAAATTGGCCAAACAATTGGGCCCCCACAAAAATAGTAGCTTTGTAGGTGTTTCAATGCGGTGTTTTTTTCGCCCAACAATAAGAGATAAATTGTAATTAACCTTTGTTGTGAAATTTTGTACAGGAAAAATGTATATATTTTTTGGGGTTGAAAATGACGGTTTTTGGGACACCAAACTGAATAACAACGCTTAAATTAACCCCCGGATGTAAATTGCGCCAAAGAATGAGCAGCCAAAAATGAAGTGGTTTTTAGTATGTAAAAACGTGTTTCTTTAATGAATACACAGGAATGGCTTGACCCCCCTTTGGGTATTTTTAAAGTGTGTGAGCAGATAGGATTTAAATGTATTTGGGAGTGCAGGGACGCAACTGGTTTTAGATCCTACCCAAAAAAAAAAAGAAATGAACGTTTTAAAGGGGAAAACGTCTCTGAGACAAAACTGAGGGCACCCACAAAAATCGCTGTATAAAAAAACAGTTCTTCAGTAAAAAATCGTGCGGCAGCCCTTCCCTGATCGTCAGTGAGAGCGGATGAGCTCCCCCGCGCGCCCGGACTTTATGTGCGGTGAAAGTCACAGAAACCCGGTTCTGATTGCTCATCTTTGCACATGTCATGCGGTATGCCCTTCTTCCCCCCCAGAGTGCTTTTCCCCAGTAGCCTTTTCCCCGCAGCCCCTTTTATCAATCAAAACCCCTTCATTTTCCCCAAAGTCCCCCAACTTGCTTCGTTGAACCGAAGTTTTCTTGAAATTCAAAACGAATTCCCCTTCGTTAGAATCAATTCGCCCATTCTAGTATCTTCTCAAAACAGTGTCTGTACATTTTAGAACAAACAGTATGTCAGACAGAGAGGTGGCAGGCTTTCACCGCGAGTGGCAGTGGCCCCAAACATTCCTGTAGCAGGCCCAGGTTGCAGCACAGCAAGGGGACGTCGCAGCAGGGGTCACTGGGTGAGGCCACAACTCCGCTGCCCATCTAGCGGCGTGTGTTTGAAAACCCATGTTCTTGATTGGTTGACTAGGTCATCCACTTCCTCCAGATGACATCTGACAACCCCAGCCAAGAGTCGGTGGAACGTCAGACACAACCCTTAGTTGGCATAGCCGGGAGGGGTCACGCCCAACTGTCCAACCCGCCTGTCCCATTCGGTCCCTCAGCAGAATCTACTATGTGGTCTGGGCTCGAGCCCTAATAGGAGGATGAACAATTTGAGGAGGCATCAGCAGCTACTTGCGAGCGAAGAATGGGGCAATATCCCCTTTGCTTCTTGCAGTAGGCGGCAAAGTATAGATATGGAGAGGTGGGAGGTCATTTTTGTGAGGGGTCAGCCTCTGCATACCAAGACCGGTGATGAGCACAGCAGTGACGATGAACACAAATTGATGATGATGTAGCCGACCGCACTTGGGAGCCGGGTGAAGAAAGGGGCTTCATCATCGTCAGGAGAAGAGGGCTCAGCTTGCGTGTCAGGCAGGGGCCCAAAGCCAGCAAGTGGTTTGTGTGGCCGTTAGTCACAGGGTACAGCAGTGTGAGGTCAGGAGCCAAGGGGCCCACGGGGTAGAAAACCCCTTCGCAGGTCCAAGAAAGTAGCGCACAGGGCTCAGCGGGGCAGCGGCGGTGGGTAGTCAGTTCGGAGCGTTGGCGGTAAAATCGTACTCGGCGGTGTGGCAGTTCTTTGCTAAGACACCGGAGGAGCCGAATATGGTATATGTAGAATCTATGGACAGAAAGTGAAGCGTGGCCAGGGAAACCACCCCTGCGTCAACACTTTGCAGCGTAAACCATCCGGGGGCCCTGGGAGAAACGTGGCTCCGCTGTGGTGGTCCATCCTGCCGCCGCCGCAGCAGCAGCCGCAGCGCCCAGTGGCGCGCTTGCCAGTGCGGCCAGTCCCGGCTCCACCACCTCTGCAAAAGGGGAGCTTTTTCTCTTTAACATCATTTTCCCGTCCAGATGCTCCTCCCTCCTCGCTACTCATGGTGCCAGCATCTTTCAGCGAGGCGATTGCAAAGAGACAACATATGCGTCCAACCATCCTAAGGTGCAGCAGCTGACCGTGCTCCTCCCCAAGTTGTTGGTACTGCGGGTCCCTCCCTTTCCAAATGGTGGACTCTGCACCGTTCAGAGAACTAATGGCTTGTGCCGAGCCGAGATGGAGATTTTCCCAGGCCGTAATTTCTTTTCCAAAAAGGCAGTGCCAGCACTTCATAAATATGTAGAACAAAAGGGTGGGCCAGTCCTTGAGCTTATCGGTTTTGTTCCAAGGTGCATGGCGGGCGCGGAACTTTGGAGCTGTAACTACGGTTAGGACCAGTACATGTCATTTACGGCCCACGGGTGAATGTGCTTCCGGCCCAGGCACACCAACAACTTGGACAGGAACGCCGTTTTCTCCTCCACATTGTCAAACTGTGGCTCCTGCGCCAAGTTCCGCCCCTCCCCTCCACCACCATCTCAGCCTCTAAAGTACTGCTCCATCATAACCACATGTGTGGGGCACAGCGGTGTCACGCAGTTCTACACCTGGCTTGCTTCGGCGAACGAAGTCACACAGGGGAGGAACTGCTCCGCGTCATGCAGCAAGAAATCGATGTGTGGCTTTCTCCGCGCGAACTGCAAATCAGAACCATGTGACGGACAATGGGAGGAAGATGGTGTCCGCACTGCACCGAGGAGGATGGTCCATGCGCCCTGCATGGCGCACGTGTTCAATCTGGTTGTGAAAAGGTTCCTGAAGTCTTCCACAGATCTTCAGAAGATTCTGAAAATGGCCAGGTCACTTTATCCATTCGTACAAAGCCAGTTACTCCCTCCTCGAGTTGCAGCGGCAGAACGGCCGCCCCCAACACACTCTGATATGCGATGTTTCCACCCGTTGGAATTCCAGCCTGCACATGTTGGACCTACTGTATGAACAGAGAAAGGCCATTAACGATTTTTTGATGATCCAGGCGGACAGGAGTACTCCCCGTGTAATTTTTGATGTCAGCCAGTGGCACCCACATGCGTGACACCTGCCTTTTGTTGGGGCCCATTCGGGAAGCGACGTTATTTGTCAGTCGCCAGGACTACGGGATGAATAACGTCATTCCACTGCTTCATGTCCTGGAACAGATGCTGAAAAATCTGCTTGGCAGGGGACTGGAGATTCGGCGACTACATCTCGCGGCCACATGAGTCCGCTGGGGACTGAAATGGAGGAGGAGGAGGGGGAAACTTTGGGAGAAGAAGCATTGTCTGGTGAAATAGTGGATTTTCACCCAGGTGACAAGAGAGGAGGAGCAGCTGGAGGAGGTAGATGGATGGGGAAGACGAGGCAGTTTGACCCGCAAGAAACCGTGGCAGTATACAGGGGAGATGGAGGCAGGGAGCCCCTCGGAGTCACTTGGGCAGATGGACCGCAGCATGCTAAATTTGCCTGGCTAGTGACAGCCAAATAGTCAGCACCGGCAGAGGGATGATTTCCCTGGCTCTCCACCCTATTGGACCCTCGCTACCGGTCCAAATGGGAGCCTTTTTCCAGCTATTGAGAGGGAGACAAACTCAAATACTATAGGGAAATCCCCCGTAGTCAGTTGGCCGCTGTCTATGTGCGGCATTCGTCACTCCTCTGACAGGTGTGACCGGGGGTTCCTCGGGCGCCCACGTACTACTGCCGCGGCTGCTGGGGAAAGGGTTTGCGGGGTAGGAAGCATTTACCAGCTCCATCAGCAGCAACCTAAGTCGGGAGTACAGATGAGCAGCTTCCTTCACCCCTAGTGAAGAAGGCAGTCGCCAGCAGCAGCAGCAGCAGCAGCAGGACCTGGAGCAGTCCCTGAACCAACAGGTGGGCTTACATGGACAGCACTCTGCCACCCCAGTTAGAAGATCCCCTGGACTACTGGGCAGCCAAACTGGATGTGTGGCCGCAACCTTGCCGAGTTTGCAGTGGAGAAGCTGTCCTGCCCGGCCAGTAGTGTGGCATCAGAGCGGGTGTTCAGTGTGGCGGGGGCCATCGTCACCCCAAGGAGAAACCCGCTTGTCCACGGGAAATGTGGAACGACTGACCTTTGTCAAGATGAATCAAGGCGTGGATCGGCCAGGATTTCCACACACCAGTGCCTTAAGGCTTTAGTCTGGTTCAAACTACCTGCCTCAGCCACTATTCTGATAACCGCCACCCGCCTTATTGCCACACATCTGCTGACAGTTTTCTCCATCTGCCTACCACCATCTTTACCCGGGGTTGGTATTGCCCCCCACCTCAACAGTCTGTCATTGTGCCACTCTAAGACCTCATGCTGCTGCTGCGCTGCTGCTGCTGCTGGTGCCGTGACCTCCACACTGTGTCATTGTGCCACTCTCTGACCACATGCTGCTGTGGCTGCTGCTGTTGTTGCTGCTGCGGTCACCTACACACTGTGTCATTGTGCCACTGTCTGACCTCATGCTGCTGCTGCCGTGCCCTCCACACTGTGCCATTGTGCCACTCCCGTGCCTACTACTGTTTTTGGGCCACTTCCAGAATGTCATTGTGCCACTGCCTGACCTCATGCTGCTGCTGCCGTGCCCTCCACACTGTTTTCATTGTGCCACTCTGTGGGCCCACTACTGTTTTGCCCCTCCAGAATGTGATTGTCCACGCCTGACCTCATGATGCTGCTGTCGTGACATCCACACTGCGTCTTTGTGCCACTCTGTGGCCTACTACTGTTTTGCCACCTCCAGAATGTGATTGTGCCACTGTCTGACCTCATGCTGCTGCTGCCGTGCCCTCCACATTGTGTCATTGTGCCACTCTGTGGCCTACTACTGTTTTGCCATCTCCAGAATGTAATTGTGCCACTGCCTGACCTCATACTGCTGCTGTGGCTGCTGTCGTGACCTCCACTCTCTGTCATTGTGCCACTCTGTGGCCTACTACTGTTTTGCCACCTCCAGAATGTCATTGTGCCACTGTCTAAGCTCATGCTGCTGCTGCCGTGACTTACACACTGTGTCTTTGTGCCACTGTCTGACCTCATGCTGCTGCTGTGGCGCTGCCGGGGACCTACACACTCTGTCATTGTGCCACTGTCTGACCTCATGCTGCTGCTGTGGCTGCTGCCATGACCTACACACTGGTCATTGTCCCACATGTGGTAAAACTCCCTTTTTTTGCCACCTCCAGAATGTCATTGTGCCACTGTCTGACCTCATGCTGCTGCTGCCGTGACCTACACACTGTGTCTTTGTGCCACTGTCTGCTCATGCATCTGCTGTGGCTGCTGCTGTGACCTACCACACCTGTCAAATTTTCCCCCCTCTGTGGCCTACTCCTGTTTTGCCACCTGCAGAATGTCTTGGGGCCACCGTCTGACCTCCTGCTGCTGCTGCCGTGACCTACACACTGTGTCATTGTGCCACTGTCTGACCTCATGCTGCTACTGTGGGTGCTGCCATGACCTTCACACTTTTTTATTGTGCCACTCTGTGGCCTACTCCTTTTTTTGCCACCTCTTTGAATTCATTGTGCCACTGTCTGACCTCATGCTGCGCTGTGGCTGCTGCCGTGACCTACACACTGTGTCATTGTCCCACTCTGTGGCCTACTCCTGTTTTTGCCACCTCCAGAATGTCATTGTGCCACTGTTTGACCTCATGCTGCTGCTGCCGTGACCTGCACACTGTGTCATTGTGGCACTGTTTGAGCTCATGCTGCTGCTGGGCTGCTGCTGTGACCTACACCCTCTGTCATTGTGCCACTGTCTGACCTCATGCGCTGCTGTGGCTGCTGCCATGACCCACACACTGTGTCATTATGCCACTCCCGTGGCCTACTCCTTTTTTTGCCACCTCTAGAATGTCATTGTGCCCCCTGTCCCGACCTCATGCTGCTGCTGCCGTGACCTACACACTGTGTCATTGTGCCACTGTCTGACCTCATGCTGCTGCTGTAGCTGCTGCCGTGACCTACACACTGTGTCATTGTGCCACTCTGTGGCGTACTCCTTTTTTTGCCACCTCTAGAATGTCATTGTGCCACTGTCTGACCTCATGCTGCTGCTGCTGTTGATGCCGTCAACTCCACACTGTGTCATTGTGCCACTCTTTGGCCTACTCCTGTTTTTTTTGCCACCTCCAGAATGTCATTGTGCCACTCTCTGATCTCATGCTGCTGTGGCTATCGCCGTCACCTCCACACTCTGTCACTGATGTTGCCACCTGAGCTCTCATCTTGTTTTTTTCCAGCTGTCGCTGCCATGACTTTATCAGGCTACATTCCCCCTTCAGTTTTTTGGTCAGTTTTGCCCTCTTAAGTGCCAAGGGAATTTTATAGTGAAGCGATTCTAAGAGCGGCGGCAGTCATGTGCGTGTCATACTAAAACACAACATTGTATGAAGACCAAACCAAGCTCCTTCTGCATGTTTAAGCATGGCACAACGTTCTACAGCACCCTGCAGGCTCTGTGCAGCCTGGAAATAGCTGTTTTTTTAATGTGATTTGTCCCGAAGTAATTCGGAACAAATTTATTTTTGTCGGGAAATTCGGCGAAGTCGCCGAATCAAATTTTTCAGAAATTCGCCCATCTCTACTTGTAATCTCTGTTTTGGATCAACTCCTGTTTCTTTTTGGCTCTAGCAACACTTATGGATTATTGATCGATTGAAAGCGGACACTGATGGATCAAAGGAAGGGCAAAATGATCGGTGACGTCAACACAAAATTACTGCTGACACCCTCTCCACTTTTTCGGGGGGGGGGGGGGGGGGGAGGGAGAATCTACATATATCACCGTTTAACAGAACAGGTTCTGTCATAATCTGTGGAATCATCTGATGACAAGGAGTAAAAGGAGTGCGCTCAGACGCTATAGTGGGATCTTAGCCCTCAGCTCGGTTCTTTGTAGTTGGTGCTGACATTACCCTGTCAGGCTGCATAAGTGAATTGTGAAGCGATTCGACGAGCGGCGCCTGTCATATGCATGTCATACTAAATCACAGCATTGTTTCAATACCAAACCACACTCCCTATGCATATTTCTGCATGGCACATTGTTCTACAACACCATACAGGCTCTCTGCAGCCAGAAAATAGCTGTTTTTACTGCGATTCATTGTGAATAAATTTGGAAAGAAACTAATTTTGGGGAAAAATTTGGCAAAACGGCCAAATCATATCTCTAGTTGAGAAGTTTTGCCCGGTCTTAAAGGGGTTTTATCGTTACAAAGATCATGCCTCAGATTATGAGGACAGTAAAAATAAGCACTTTTGTAATTGGGTTGCATTACCTCAGTCACTTGGTTTAGCAGATATGAGCTTCTCTGTAAATCTGTGTTCTTTTTCTGCTGTTGCTGGTCGGAACGCCCTCTGGACGTTTCCTGCGCCCTAGACATGCCCCCTGCACTGTGATTGGCTGACTGACATTTCAATCAGCCTGTTGGGATACGCCCCTAGACAGTAAAGGCCCCTGGCCACGCCCACTGTGCTGTGATTGGCTGTCTGCACACTCTGTGTTTACTCCCCTTTGAGCTTTCATCGATAGTGAAACCAAGGCCTGCTGGCTCTATGTACATCTCCCAGCTCTAGGGTGATGATCTGGGCAATTACTGCCTGTTTAAAGGGCTTTTGCCAAGAGGTTGATTCACCTCCTCACAGGTCCAGTCCTTAAGCTGCTACTTTGAAAAAAGGGCGTTCTGTTCCTCAGATCTAATGCAAGCCCCGCCTCCTTATGACGTCATCATCTGTAGTGTATAAAATAAGGATTCAACACTGTGTCTGTAGATGCTGCTTGTGTAGTGCAGTGCTTAGGTGATCAGCTCTGCAAGACAGAGGTTAGGAGTTAAAGTCCCATCAGTAGTTTTTTTTTTCTTTTATAAATTGTACACATATGTAAATATATGAAAATATATGTGTAGACATCTATAATTTTATTCATATACACACAGAAAGCTCTCTTATATAGTGTCCCATCCTCGCAGTAGTCACACCAAGCACTTCCAACATATGTGATACAATGCATATACTCTGGGGGATGAGACGATGTAGGGGAGCTATGTATGTGTATATATATCATTATAGAGATTGACCTATATATTTTAGGTCTCTCTACATATGTGTAGAATTTAGGGAGGGGGGACATATACTCTGTGAGGGGACTAGAACTCCAAACCCCTTCGTTGTAAAAGCAATGCTCTACCGCTGCACCACCAGCCCACGTCAGTTACATGTTGAGCAGGGTCTTCTCTCAAAGCTGAGTGCGTTCCCCCTCCCCCCCCCCAATGTTTTCACTCACATGTCACTGACAGCAAGCAGAGATCTTTACTTGAAGCTGACATTTGTCCTTGTAGTTGAGTAAAGATATCTGCCTGTTGTCAGTACAATTTGGGTGAACACCACTAGAACAGAAGTTAAAGCTGCTGGCTTTCAGTGTCATTTGTGTGTAAACTAAGAGATATAATAGGTGCTTGCTGCAGCTTGTGGAGCCTCAAGGCTGCAGACATAGGCATGCAGGAGGCTACAGAGCTGTTATATCCAGACAACCTTCTGCATCCCCTGCTTCAAACAAAATGATGATGTCACAGTTCTTCAGTGAGTAGAGACACGCCTCCTGGGAGAAGAGACATGTCTGCTGACAGGAGAGACACGCCCCTGGATTTCAAACTCAGTCTGAGAAAATTAGTTGAACAGCCCGAACAGCTCAAACGGTAAACTCCTGTAAAGCTGCTTTCAGTTGTTGCTTGTTTGTAGGTCTTTCAGCTGTCTTGAAAAAATTACCTTTTTTAGAATTCCTCACATTTTTTTAAATTTCCACTTTACTGTCTATTAAGAAACAAAAACAAAATAAAAAATAAAACTTAAATCCTGCATTTCTACTTTGTCTGCTAAGCGTAATAATAGGCTGACTCTCCAGTTCTTTATAGATCATTTCTCAGCAGTCTCAACTTTATCGTCACAGGCAGGATTACAATAAAAGGTAAATGTATAGAAGATCCGGCATTCACAATAGGTAATGGTCATATCTCACCTCCTTGCTATCCCTGCACACTGTCCTTTGCACAGGTCCCAGAGCATGCCTAGAAATAGGACTGACAGAAGTAATTTCACTGCCCCATATAGTGGAAGCATCTGGGCATCCCCAGCCATTACCAGTTTGTAACTTACACCATATTAATGGGCCCCTTCTTTACATAAACTACCCCTCACAATGTAATCCCAGGGTAACAATTGGTTAACATGGTGTAACTGCCATGTTGGTACACCTATTACACTCTGGAATAGACAGGGTGTAATAGGTAATGAACGAAAAATCCAAAAATACCCGAAGGAGTTGTAGCTGTCTTCTGGGCTCTTCCAGGCCATTTGCTGTAGCTGAGCTCATCCAGTGCTTTTCATCTTTCTAAGAATGCACGATATTGTTAATTTGGCCACTGCTAAAGTGTCTGCTATCAATCTGTGATACTGGAAAAATGGTCTTACTGTTCATATTGATGTTACTTTGACACATACTACCTACCTAAACATTCTTACAGACTAAGCACATGGTTCAAGGTTACAGTATGACCTAAGGACAGTAGCATCATTCAACAGGAATGTTGACTTGACATCCCAAGTCTTCAGATCACAATTCAATAGCTGTTAAAATTGCTGAAAAGGTCTGGTCCATGAAGTGCCCACCTTGCAGGATCTGTTGCTGATGTCCTGGTACCAGATAGCAGAATACAGCTTCAGAAATCTTGTGGAGTCTATGCCTTTATGGATCAGAGCTTTTGGCAACAAAAGGGAGGGTCTACATGGTATGAAATTATCAAGATTGGAGCTTGCTCCTGCCCTGGCCATTTAACCTCCTATATGCCGTAGTCAATAGCAACCATAAAATATAGGTGGTGGACAGAGGAATGGGGCTCACTCTGTCTTCTATTGATGCCCTAGCAATGTGACTGAGGAGTGCTAATGGTTTTCATGCCAAACAACAGTCAAATAAGGACGTCCTTGTCAATCATGTGCTGAAGCCTTTTGAACCTTGCCACTGACAAGAGCTACTAGACTTTGTCACAGACATAG
The DNA here is from genome assembly GCA_025379985.1 of Phyllomedusa bahiana. NCBI lineage: Eukaryota > Metazoa > Chordata > Amphibia > Anura > Hylidae > Phyllomedusa > Phyllomedusa bahiana. Next base: position 50,202 of record JAODAL010029283.1, read on the forward strand.
TATATAGCAATATATTGATGTATTGTTATGCATTATAATAATGATCAAATAAGAAACACAAAGAAAAAAATGTTGGAAAATATAAAAAATCCAAGAAAAAATGAACAATGCACAAAACCCAGAGTTCCCCAATAAAAACACTTTTTATTAAAAAATTAATAAAGAAAACAAAATCAGCACATAAAACTTTGCAATTCCAATCTTAAAAAATTTATAATTTTATTTAATCTGTACATCCAATGCCACAAAAATAAAAACAAAAAACTTTATGCCAGAGTTTTGTATTTGCTCATTCTGACTCACGAAAAATGGAAACAAATGTGATAAAAAACTTTTATATACTTCAAAATGGTAGCAATGAAAACATTAAAATATCCCACAAAAATAAGCCCTTAGGAGCTTAAAATAAATAAAAAGGCAGTAAACAAAAAAAATCCTATATAAATTTATATTGCTGTAATTATGCCAACAGAATAAAATTAATGTAATGTTATACTGGAGGGTATACAGAATAAAAAAAGGCTGCATTTTGTTTCTCTTGCTTCGCAAAAACTGTAAGAATATGTTCAGATGAACATAGTGCTGGCGTATAGCAGTGCGTACTGTGTGCGCCGCAATACGCCACCAGCTTCAGAAGGACAAGCTGTCTAGTTCATCTCTCTGAAGTTCCCACTGACATTCTTCGTCAGGTAATCATACTCTAAATGAGAAAATGTTGACTCTAATGTCGGCCCGTGTTTTTGGTGTATTTAAGCGCAATTACGCGCTGAAGTACGGACTGACATTATGCCGTCTGAACATACCCTAGTAGAAAATGATCAAAAAAGTTTTGAAATGGTACCCAATAAAACACTTTTATCTTGTAAAAAAAATTCTCTTGTCTGAAATTTGTTTTTCTTTGCCCTTGCTTTCTGCCTCTCTTTCACCCTGAAAAGAACTTAAAAACTCTTGCCTAGGAAGCCCACCGGGTCTTCTTGTCCCTGAGGGCCACTATGAGCCTGGCCTTAAAAGAAAAAAAAAATATAGGATTGCTTTTTTTCTATTCATCTTGCCACCCAAAAAAGCAATCAAATTTATCAAAATCTCATACGAACCTCTAAAATGCTACAAAAAAAAATGTACAACTTGCCTCAAGAAAACAAGGCCTAAAATAGCTCCATCGCCAAAAAACAAAACAAAAAAAACCCCCAAAACTTATGGCTTTTATAATATGGAGACCAAAAAAACAGGATTTCTTTAAAATTATTTTATTGTGTCAAGTAAGCAAAGTACAAAAAACTGTTTAAAAAAGTATACCCCAAAACCCTGGTAGAACACCATGAAAAAAAAAGTCAAAATCCCTCGCAAATTTTTTTGTATCCCAATTTCTGGGGAACATTGTGTTTCAAAAAGTTACCAAAAAAATTAGATGAATTCCTTCAAGGCTTTAGTTTATAAAATGTGGTCCCTTATGAGCTTTTTCATTGTACTGATTCCTTGGGGTTTCAAAAAACCAGTAGCTTTCCCTTTCCCCTTTGAGCCCACACATGAGGTACTGTTGTACTTAGAATAAATTATAAAAAAAAAATATTGGGGGAATGCCTTTTCTCCAGCATTCCATGTGAGATTAAAAAATTATTTAGTTAAAACTACAGGTTTTTCAGAAAAAGTGTATTTTCTATGCCTAATTCTTTTA
>JAODAL010029284.1:0-51875 GCA_025379985.1 Phyllomedusa bahiana
GTATTGGGGCACACGGTGGCTCAGTGGTTATAGGGCGGGGACGGTGGTAGGGGGTTTATGGGCAGCACGGGGGTCAGGGGTTAGTATGGGCAGCACGGTGGCTCGGGTTAGTAGGGGCCCAGCACGGTGGCTCGGGGGTTAGTATGGGCAGCACGGTGGCTCAGGGGTGTTAGAAATGGCAGCATGGGCTCAGGGTCAGTATGGGCAGCACGGTGGCTCAGGGTTTAAGTATGGGCAGCACGGTGGCTCAGGGGTTAGTATGAGCAGCACAGTGGCTCAGGGGTAAGTATGGGCAGCAAGTTGGCTCAGGAGTTAGCAGTGTTCCCTGCAGTACTTGAGTCCGGGAGTTTTGAATCCCCTGTTTCTTTTTCTCTTCCCCCCCCTCCCCCCCCCCCCCCCCCCACACCCCGACTCCAATAACATCCTGATGGGATAATCTGGGATTTGGACTGTGAGCCCCAATGGGGAAGGGACTGGTGACAATCTCTGTACAGCGCTGTGGTATATGTCAGTGCTATAGGAATCTCTTGGGCTTCCTGACTTCTGCTGATGTTTCCTGTTCTCGCCCTCGGCGAGGTCAGATATGACGTTTTAAATTGTGATTTCTCACCTCTGTCTACAAGTGTCACCCGCTGCAGACGGTGTCACAAGGGGGCCTTATTTGTTCTTGGTCTATGAGATTAGGGACGACTGCCCAAGAAAGTTGGCTTGGGATCCCTTACTGAAGCTAGTACTTTGCTATAGATATAAGGCTCTCCCTGTTAATAGGTGGGGTTCCACCAGACTTGATACTATAAGGGGAGTTATTCCTCTCTCAGAAGCTAAAAGGGTTAAATGATGAGGTTAGAGATCAGGTTTTTAAATGTGTGTATAGGGGGTTAAGAGTTAGATATAATAAAGTTACGTTTTAGTGTTTAACAGATAGAGAACTGATAGAGTTTAAGTTTGCCTATGGCAAAATAGTAAATATAGTGATAAAAAGTCACTCTTTGTTCTCTTTCGAGATTCCCAATTTTTTGGAGATTATAAAACTAGGACCTGTCACCCCCACACACCTAGCGGAGGACCCTTGGGAGGTCTGCTATGACGTCGGTGAACCCGCTGCATTATTTCGGACAGTCAGGGGTGCCAATAGGGCAGTGCTTCTGTCAGGGGCCCTAATCTTAAAGGCGCCCACTGATATGTTAAATATAAAAACAAGTAATGGGTGGGGACCCCATTTGATTTGGTGTATGGGGCCCCGAATCGGTTAATAGATGACTGAGGCAGCACTGGGAGGACCCTTGGAGGTCTGCAATGATGTCAGTGACGCCGCTGCATTATATCGTACAGTCAGGGGCAGAGCCATCTTCACAGCATTATGGACCCCTGGGCAGAGCACCGCAGTGGGCCCTGCCGAAATACATGACATCACACTAGGTCATGCCTGTAGCCACCCCCAAGCACACCACTAATGTCTGGACACCAGCATCCTGCAGTCTGCAAGACTAATTGGCAGGGCAGGGAGCCTTTGGCTTCCTTCTTCTCCATCATGGTTTTTACCTGTTTGCACATCCTAAAAGCACAGTTAAATAAGCAAAGCCAAGAAAGGGATCTAAGGTACGCTCCTTGTATTCCTGGAACAAACACACACCACCAGGGGCCCCTATACTTGTGAGTCCCCTGGGCAACTGCCTAGTGTGCCCAATGGAAGAGATGGCCCTGGCCAGGGGTGCCAATAGGGTAGTATGGGCAGTGCTCCTGTCAGGGGCCCTAATCCAAAAGGGGCCCAGCAAAATGTTAATAATAGGAACTAGTAATGGGTGGGGGCCCCATTTGATTTGGTGTATGAGGCCCCGAATCGGTTAATAGATGACTGAGGCAGTGCTGGGAGGACCCTTGGAGGTCTGCTATGACGTCGGTGACGGTAAGTAGTAGGGACCTGCCGCTCCCGACTCCATCCGGGGATCCAGGGGATTGTCCGATCCCGTGTCCGCTGGATCCCCCCCCTGTCCAGCTGTGGAGTAATTGAAGCAGGATGGGAACAAAGTACAAGAGAAGGGGCTGATGTGACTCCCACCGACAACCTCCCAGACAAAAATAGACAAAGCAAAGCCCCCCGACTGGGCCTGTGTCGTATCCCGGCCGTTCCCAGGGGAAGCGCCGCTCCAGGAGCCGATTACTAATGTTTCCTGTCCTTGACAGTGGAGCCAGTGGAGGCTGGAGAGGAGTCGGGGACACGTCGCGCAGTCTGACTTCCAGCGCAGTGTCACTTTTCTCGCAGTTTCCATCTTCGCACCGAAGGAGGTTTAAATAAAACAGTTTTAAACCCCCGGGCCAAACTTCCTCCCAGTGTTTATCTTCGGCTGGAGGCTAATGCGCTGCGCAGGCGGATCTCGTCAGCTACACCAGCGACAATGGCCTCCGTCAGTCATCAGCAGGGAGAGCTCAGTCTCACCCGGACCCCCCCCGCCCTACAATCGGGCCCCCAGTGCTCTGTGCTATAAGCCTTACATTACTGCAACTCGTGGAGACACAATGGTGCATTGCGCCTAATGGGGTATGCCAGGATGATGGGTAGGCGAAGGTAGGCGACCGCCTAGGGCACCCCTTCACACAAGGAGGCATGGACGGGGCTGAATTTCCCATTGGGGGGCACTATGTGCCTTACTTGCCTCGGGCACCAGAACACCCATTCCCTGCAGGGGGGTTAATGCTACGGGGAAACGCTCCTTGGCGCTCCCAGTTTTGGGGTGACTACAGCCCGGTTTTCAAGGGGGAAATGGAGCTGCTGAATGAAGTAAGTGGGAACATAACCCCCATTCTCCCAATAGAGTGGAATAGTGGGGGTAAGTGTCGATTGGTGCCGCCTATGACTCCCATAGTCCTCAGTGTCAAATGGAGATACTTTGAATGGGGAGATAATGGTATCATAACCCCCATCCTCCCAATAGGATGACATAATGAGGGCTCGTGTTGACTGGGGCTGCACTTGATTCCTCCTATGACTCTCAAAGTCCTCAGTGTGACTACAACGCCAGTCATTTTAATAGTAATAGAAGCTACTTGTGATGGGGGAACAGCAGTAACAGACCCTCATCCTCCCCATAGGTGAGCCCAAAAAAAAACCAAAAAATATAAAATTAATTTTAAAAAAATTGGGAAATTTTGAAGTTTGAAGCCTGGGGTGGGAAAAGCGCAAGTAAGTGGGTGATGCCCCTTATTCACCAGGGCAGACCCCAAAGAGCAGCAAATAGAGGCTTTGGTGCCACCATGTAGAAAATGATTGCTGCAGTAACTAGAACATTACAAACACAGTCAGCTAGGCACATTCACCCAACAGCGCTACATCACTTACACCCAGCTCGCTACATGCCCATTACAAACACACACAACTCAGCTACATGCCAAAATTTCACACACACACACCCCCAATACATGCCCCTTACACATGCACACCTCTACATGCAATTACCTGCAAAAACCCCAGCTAAAAGCAATTAACCCCAATAAATACTGACTTTTCCCCACACAGCCAGTACATGCCCCTTACACTTTTAACAGCTCAGTACATGCAATTAACCCCAAAAGCCAGCTACATCATATTCCACAATCTTAATACTGCACATTTAAACACCAATAATTAGCTACATGCACATTTCAATTCAAGCTCAGACATGCCATTACACATTCACCCAGCTCATGCACATTGCACACACACAGTCAGCTACATGCACATTACCATTCACAGTCAGCTAATGAAAATTGAAAACACACAGCTCACTACGTGCACATTACAACACGTCAGCTACATGCACATTTACCACAGCCGGGGGGTTTTCCCATTAATAGGGGGGAAAAATGGGGGTTTTTTTGGGGGGGTATTTTTTTTTGTTGTTCGGTGACTGGTTTTTTGTTGGGGTATTGTGAGGGGGGAAGGGCGTCAGTTTTTTTTGGTGAAGTTTTTTTTAAAAAAATGTTTTTTTAAAGGGTATGGGGGGGTTTTTTTAAAAATTGGGGGGGGGGTTTTGGTTTTTTGGGGGGGTGGGTGGGGGGGGGGTTTTTGGAAAACCCCCACGGGACTAAGGGCGGGGTGTTTGTTAAAATGTTTGGGTTTGGTCGGGGCAAAAAAACCCAGAGTTTGGGTGTTTAAAAGGGGAAAAATCCATTGCTTTTGGGGTTAAAAAAAAAGGGGGTAAGTTGAAAAAAAATTTTGGGGCCTTTTTTGGGGGAAAAGTGTAAATGTTTTTGGGGGAAATTGTTGTTAAAAAATCTTTGTTTGGGGGGTAAGGGGAAACCTTTTTGGGGTAGTAAGGGGAAAAAAAAAGGGTTATTTTTGGGATTTTTTTCCCCTTTTTTAAAAGGGAAATTTTAAAAATTTGTTGGGGGTTTTAAATTGTAGTTGGGTTAAATTCCCTTTGGTAATGAAATTGGGGCCCTTTAATCGTTTTTAATTTTTTTGGCTCTTTGGAAAAGTTTTTTGTGACTTAAAAAGTAGTTTTGAATGGGTTTTGTTTTGGGGGTGGGGGTTGTTTTTTTTTTTTTTTGGGGTGTTTTTAAAAAAAAGGGGGGGTTGTTTTCGTTTTGTTGAAAAAAAAATTTTTTGGGGGTTTAAAAACCCAAACTTTTAAATTTAAAATTTTAAAAAACCCTTTTGGGGGTTTTGGGGTTTTTTTTGGGGGGGGGTTGTTTCCCCTTTTTCCCGCATTTTTTTGGGGTTTTTGAATTTTTAGGGAAATGGTTTTTTTTAAAGGGGAAAATGCCTTTGGGGAAAAATTTTGGGTATTGAAAAAAACCCAAACCAGTTGAAAAAAAAGGGGGTTTAAAAAACCCCCCCCAAAAGAGCAAATGTTTGGGGCCCGTTGGGTTTTTCCCAAATTTGTGGGCTATTGCCTTTTTTGGGGGCTGGGGTTGCCTTAAAAAAGGCCCAAAATTTTAAAAACAAAAGTAATATTTTAACATAAGTGAAAAACCCTTTAAAAAATATTTCATCCTTTTGGGGGTTTTTCGGCCTTTTTTTGGGGAAAAATTCCCTTATAAAAATTTTTAAAACCCCAAAAAGCCCACTAAATCCTTTAAAAACCCAAAACCCAAATTTGTTTTTTTTCAAAAATTTTCCCCCTAACAAAAAATTTGGAAAAAAATTTTTTTTTAAAATTTTTAAATGAATTTTACCAAATATTTTTTAATTAAAAAACCCTTTTGGGTTTTCCCAAAACACATACATCCTTCCCCAAAACCCAATGATCAACAACCCTCAAAAATTTTAACCCTGAGCAAAATGCCCTTTTTCCCCCCTTTGTACAAAAGGCCCTTAACCTGGCATTCCGGATTTTTTTTTGGGAAATTTTTAAAATTTCCCCCGGGAGTTTTTAGGGGTTTAGGCTTTTACATAAGAAATAGGAGGAAGTCTTAAAGGGGAAAATTGGGTTCCTGGGGGCCCTGCCCCCCCCCCCAGTAACCTGGTCACTTCCCCTCCATAGCAGACACTGGGTTGTTCTGGTCCTGGCGGAGTTTAGTGTTTCCAGTGACAACAAGCAGTGATCTTGGAATTGGTGAAGAGCAGTTTCTCAGCACAAAAAAGTCACAAATTTGAACCCAAGCTTCGTCCGTACGAAAAAAGTGGGTTTTTTCTGCATGTTTTTTAGAAGAGGGGTGGGTTACCGGGGGCGGGCCTTTGAACTGACGGTTTTCATCCAAAATTTTCCCAGAGAGTGACTATATAAGCGGCCGGGAGATTTATGTCAGAGAAAGGGCGTCCCGGGGAACTTTTTTTGCAGGCCAACTCCCGTGCCCCTCCCATTACCGCTCGTTTTCTGAACTTCCCCCTAAAGTCGATAAGAAGCCCCTGATTGTGGAAATGATCCCATCCCGTCATTTCGATCGGGCCCAGTGGGTTTTGGTGCTGGGATATTCTGGACTGGGTCCGGGTTTCAAAAGGCCCCCTCGGGGCCAAAAGGCCAAGGTCAGGTCCTTCTTTCCCATTGGGGGGGGGACCCAACAGCACAGGTCAGGTCCCTTATACCTATAGCCGGGGCAGTGGCCACAGGTCAGGTCCTTATACCTATAGCCGGGACCAGTGGCCACAGGTCAGGTCCTTATACCTATAGCCGGGACCAGTGGTCACAGGTCTGGTCCTTACTCCTGTAGCCGGGACCAGTGACCACAGGTCAGGTCCTTACTCCTGTAGCCGGGACCAGCGGTCACAGGTCTGGTCCTTACTCCTGTAGCCGGGACCAGCGGTCACAGGTCTGGTCCTTACTCCTGTAGCCGGGACCAGCGGTCCCAGGTCAGGTCCTTATACCTATAGCCGGGACCAGTGACCACAGGTCAGGTCCTTATACCTATAGCCGGGACCAGTGGCCACAGGTCAGGTCCTTATACCTATAGCCGGGACCAGTGGCCACAGGTCAGGTCCTTATACCTATAGCCGGGACCAGTGGCCACAGGTCAGGTCCTTATTCTTATAGCCGGGACCAGTGGCCACAGGTCAGGTTCTTATACCTATAGCCGGGACCAGTGTCCACAGGTCAGGTCCTTACTCCTGTAGCCGGGACCAGTGTCCACAGGTCAGGTCCTTACTCCTATAGCCGGGACCAGTGTCCACAGGTCAGGTCCTTACTCCTATAGCCGGGACCAGTGGCCACAGGTCAGGTCCTTACTCCTGTAGCTGGGACCGGGTCCGTGCACACCTCCCGCTCTGCAGCGCTGAATGACACTTGTGCCTCAGAGGTGGATGTTCTGCCATTCTCATAAACCGCTGCACAGTTAGTGGAAGCCGCGGTTATGGCGGGACCACCTGAACAGGCCGGAAATGGATAGGAGAGGTCTGGCTCCACGGTGGAGACCCCCTACAGAGGGAGCTGAGGAAACGTCTGGGACCAGTGGCCACAGGTCAGGTCTTTACTGCTGTAGCCGGGACCAGTGGCCACAAGTCAGGTCCTTACTCCTGTAGCAGGGACCAGTGGCCACAGGTCAGGTCCTTACTCCTATAGACGGGACCAGTGGCCACAGGTCAGGTCCTTACTGCTGTAGCCGGGACCAGTGGCCACAGGTCAGATCCTTACTCCTATAGCCGGGACCAGTGTCCACAGGTCAGGTACTTATACCTATAGCCGGGACCAGTGGCCACAGGTCAGGTCCTTACTGCTGTAGCCGGGACCAGTGGCCACAGGTCAGGTCCTTAGAGCTATAGCCTGGAGCAGTGGCCACAGGTCAGGTCCTTACTGCTGTAGCCGGGACCAGTGGCCACAGGTCAGGTCTTTACTCCTACATCCGGGACCAGTGTCCACAGGTCAGGTCCTTACTCCTATAGCCGGGACCAGTGGCCACAGGTCAGGTCCTTACTCCTATAGCCGGGACCAGTGGCCACAGGTCAGGTCCTTACTCCTCTAGCTGGGACCAATGGCCACAGGTCAGGTCCTTACTCCTATAGCCGGGACCAGTGGCCACAGGTCAGGTCCTTACTCCTCTACGGGGACCTTTTGGCCACGGGTCAGCCCTTACTCCCTACGGGGACCAGGGGCCACGGGTGGTTCTTTCCCTTTACCCCCATTTCCCACGGTCATCCTTTTACTCCTTAGGGGGGAAACAGGGGAAAAAGGTCGGGGTCCTTACTTATAGGGGGACCAGGCCGGGGTCATCCTTACCCCCTTAGTGGGGACCGGGGCCCCGGGCACACCTCCCGCTCTACGCTGGTACACTTGTCCCCAAAAGGGGTGGATTTTCTGCCATTCTCTTTAACCGTGCACAGTTAGGGGGAAACCGCGGTTAGGGCGGACCACCTGAACAGGGGAAATGGATGGGAAGGCTGGCTCCACGGTGGAGCCCCCCAGGGGGACTGGGAAAGCTGGGCAGCAACTTTCCTTGGGTTACCTTTTTTTCCCACAGACTAGAATCCATCCTGGAGCCTGGTGCGGTCGTGTAATGAAGAGTAAAGATGGCGGCAGAAGCGGAGAACACAGCGGCCCCCTTAAATTTAGTATTTGGGAAAATAAATTTTCACTACAGAACCATTCCCTCTGCAGGGGTCATTCTCTGCCCTTGGTCCCTTCTGGTCAGTAGTCGGCTGCGGGTGACACCGGCTCTTCTTCGTGTTATATTATTATTTTTCCGCGTTTACTAATCTTTGACTGAGGCTGGCGCCATATTACCAGGCGTCTTCTCAGTGAGGCAGGCGCCATTTTACCGGGCGTCTTCTCAGTGAGGCTGGCGCCATATTCCCGGGCATCTTCTCAGTGAGGCTGGCGCCATATTCCCGGGGGGGGGCTTTTCAGTGAGGCTGCGCCATATTCCCCGGGCCTTTCAGTGAGGGGGCGCCATATTCCCGGGGGTTTCCCCATAGGCTTTGGGGCCCCTTTCCCGGGCGTCTTCCAGTGAGGGTGGGGCCATATTCCCCTTTCTTTTCAAAGGCTGGCGCCAATTCCGGGGGGTCTTCTCAGGGGGTGGCCCATATTCCCCCGGGGGTCTTCTCATAGGCTGGGCCAATTCCCGGGGGCTTCCAGTGAGGCTGGGGCCATATTTCCCCCGGGCGCTTCTCAGGAGGTGGCGCCATATTCCCCGGGGGTCTTTTCATGAGGGGCGCCCTATTCCGGGGGTCTTCTCGTGAGGGGGGCCCCTATTCCCGGGGCGCTTTTCAGTGAGGGGTGGCGCCATATTTTCCCCGGGGGTTTTTCTCAGTGAGGGGTGGCCCATATTCCCGGGCCCTCCCCTTCCCCCAGGGAGGCAGGCGCCATTTTTCCCCCGGGGTCTTCTCAGTGAGGCTGGCGGGCCCTACCCCTGGGCGTTTTTTCTCAGTGAGGGCCCGGCGCCTTTTTCCCCCGGGGGTCTTTCCCTTTTCCAGTGGGCTGGCGCCATATTCCTGGGCGTCTTCTCAGTGAGGCTGGCGCCATATTCCCAGGCGTCTTCTCAGTGAGGCGGGCGCCATATTCCGGGGCGTCTTCTCAGTGAGGCTGGCGCCATATTCCCGGGCGTCTTCTCAGTGAAAGGGTGCGCCATTTTAAACCCGGCGTCCCTTTTCAGTGAGGCAAGGGGCCCTTTTCCCCGGGGGCTTTTCAGTGAGGCTGGCGCCAAATTCCCCCGGGCCCTCCCTTTTCAGTGAGGGTGGCCCCTAAAAATTCCCCCGGGGGGGCTTCTCAGTGAGGCTGGCGCCATATTCCCGGGCGTCTTCTCAGTGAGGCAAAGGGGCCCTTTCTCCTGGGCCCTTTTTTTTCAGTGGGAGGCGCCATATTCCCGGGGGTCTTTCAGTGGGGTGGCACCAAAATTTCCCGGGCGTCTTCTAAAGGGGCTGGCGCCATATTCCTGGGCGTCTTCTCAGTGAGGCTGGCGCCATATTCCCGGGCGTCTTCTCAGTGAGGCTGGCGCCATATTCCCGGGCGTCTTCTCAGTGAGGCTGGCGCCATATTCCTGGGCGTCTTCTCCCGTAGGGTGGCGCCCAAAACCTGGGCGTCTTCTCAGTGAGGCTGGCACCATATTCCCGGGCGTCCCCTTTTTTAAAGGGGCAGGGGGCCAAAATTACCCGGGGCCCTTTTCGGGAGGCAGGGGCCATTTTACCCGGGGGGGTTTTTTCTCAGTGAGGGGAGGGGCCATTTTTCCCCGGGGGTCTTTCTCATGAATTTTCCATATTACCAGGCGTCTTCTCAGTGAGGCAGGCCCCTAATTTTTTTGGGGGTTTTTTCAGTGAGGCTGGCGCCAAAAAAAATTTCCCGGGCGCCCTTTCAGTGAGGGTGGCCCATATTCCCCGGGGTCTTCTCATGAGGGCCTGGGGCCATATTCCCCGGGCGTCTTCTCAGTGAGGCCCTTTGGCGCCCTATTTCCCGGGCGTTTTTTCTCAGTGAGGAAAAAGCCATTTTTTTCCGGGGTCTTCTCATTTAGGCTGGGGCCCAAAAACTCCCGGGCGTCTTCTCAGTGAGGCAGGCGCCATTTTACCGGGCGTCTTCTCAGTGAGGCTGGCGCCATATTCCTGGGCGTCTTTTCAGTGAGGCTGGCGCCATATTCCCCGGCGGGCTTTCAGTGGGGGGCGGGGGGGCCCTATTCCCGGGGTCTTCTCAGTGAGGCTGGCGCCATATTCCCGGGCCTCTTCTCAGTGAGGGGTGGCGCCCTTTTTACCAGGGGGTCTTTCCCCGTGAGGCAGGCCCCATTTTTTCCGGGGGTCTTTCATGAGGCTGGCGCCATATTCCCCGGGGTCTTTCATGAGGGGGTTTTGGCCGGGTATATTCCCCCGGGGGTCTTCTCAGTGGGTGGCGCCATATTCCCGGGGGGGGTCTTCTCAGTGAGGCAAAGGGGCCAAATCCCTGGGGGGTCTTCTCAGGGGAGGGTGGGCCATATTCCGGGGGGGTCTTCTCGTGGGCTGGGGACCTTTTTCCCGGGGGTCCTTCTTCATTTAGGGGTGGCGCATTTCCCCGGGCGGCCCTTTCAGTGAAAGGGTTTGGCCCCCAAATTCCCGGGCCCTCTTTTCAGTGAGGCTGGCGCCAAATTTTTTGCGTTTTCTCATGAGGCTGGCGCCATATTCCCCGGGCGGGCTTCTCAGTAGGCTGGCGCATATTCCCGGGGGTTTTTTCAGTGAGGCTGGCACCATATTCACGGGCGTCTTCTCATTGAGGCAGGGGCCATATTACCAGGCGTCTTCGCAGTGAGGAGGGCGCCATTTTACCGGGCGTCTTCTCAGTGAGGCAGGCGCCATATTTTTCCGGGGTCTTCTCCCGTGAGGCAGGTGCCCTATTACCAGGGTCTTTTTTCAGTGAGGGGAGGCGCCTTTTTTCCGGGGGTTTTTCTCAGTGAGGGGTGGCGCCATAATTCCGGGCGTTTCTCAGTGGGCGGCGCAAATATTCCCGGGCGTCTTCTCAGTGAGGCTGGCGCCATATTCCCGGGCGTCTTCTCAGTGAGGCTGGCGCCATATTCCCGGGCGTCTTCTCAGTGAGGCTGGCGCCATATTCCCGGGCGTCTTCTCAGTGAGGCTGGCGCCATATTCCCGGGCGTCTTCTCAGTGAGGCCGGAGCTCATTACTGGGCAGGAGTGACACCGCTTCCAGCTGGGGGCGCACTCGGGCTCCAGGGAGGGTAAGTCTCTGCTTTGTTGAGGACCTGCTGCTTCTCCTGTCCTCAGGTCTGCCTCCAGAGGCTGAGCTCATCAGCTGGACCCCATCCCGGGCGCTATTTGCCCCCTGTTGACCTGTCCTGATCCATTAACACCTCTGTGGTCTGTGTCAACACCCGGCTCATCCCCAGCTTTGATTTCTGTCTGGGATCACAGGGGGGATGTATCTTCAGGAGACATGAGTCACAGGAGCCAGGTGGCCCGGAGGATCCTGCGGGGTTCCAACCCACATGAAAAGATTTGTGCCGGGCCCCTCCAGTAACTGTCCCCTACTCCTCCTCAGTCACATCAGCATCTCTGCAAACCCATTTGTTCTGTACATTATAACGTCACCCTGAAACATGTGCACCCCAGAAACCGTGGGCCCTCGTCTCTCTGCTTAGTCTTTTCTGAGGTCATTTACTGCTGCCAACACAGTGGTTCGGTGGTTAGTATGGGGCTCAACCACTGGAGCTGAATTTGGGGCCCATCAGTGGAGATGATTCTTGGGGCCCACCAGTGGAGGTGATTCTTGGGGCCACAAGTGGAGCTGATTTTTGGGGCCACCAGTGGAGATGATTCTTGGGGCACACCAGTGGAGGTGATTCTTGGGGCCACCAGCGGAGGTGATTCTTGGGGCCACCAGTGGAGTTGATTCTTGGGGCACACCAGTGGAGATGATTCTTGGGGCCACCAGTGGAGGTGATTCTTGGGGCCACCAGTGGAGCTGATTCTTGGGGCCACCAGTGGAGCTGATTCTTGGGGCCACCAGTGGAGATGATTCTTAGGACACACCAGTGAGAGGTGATTCTTGGGCGTCCACCGGGTGAGGTGATTCTTGGGGACACCGGTGGAGGTGAGTCTTGGGGTCAGCAGTGGAGATGATTCTTGGGGCACACGTGGAGGTGATTCTTGGGGTCAGCAGTGGAGATGATTCTTTGGGCCACCTGTGGAGCTGATTCTTGGGGCCACCAGTGGAGATGATTCTTGGGGCCACCAGTGGAGATTGATTCTTGGGGGGGGGGGGCACAGTGGAGATGTTTCTTGGGGTCAACCAGTGGAGATGATTCTCTGTGTCCACACAGTGGAGAAGATTCTTTGGGGGTCACCTGTGGACGATAATTATTGGGGCCCACCAGTGGAGATAATTCTTGAGTCCCCATTGGAGAATGTATTCTTGGGTTCCACCCAGTGGGATGATTCGTGGGTCCCACCAGTGGATGGTGATTCTTGGGCCTCCAGAGGTGTTGATTCTTGGGGGCCCACCAGTGGAGTTTATTCCTGGGGCACCCCCCCACAGTGGAATTATTCTTGGGGCCCACCAGTGGAGATAATTCTTGGGGCCCACCAGTGGAGATAATTCTTGAGTCCCTCCAGTGGAGATTATTCTTGGGTCCCACCAGTGGAGATGATTCTTGGGTCCCACCAGTGGAGGTGATTCTTGGGGCCACCAGAGGAGTTGATTCTTGGGGCCCACCAGTGGAGATTATTCTTGGGGCCCACCAGTGGAAGGATTATTCTTGGGGCCGCAATCCAGTGGAGTGACTCTTGGAGCCCAACCAGCTGAGTTGATTCTTTGGGCCCGCAGTGGAGCGGATTCTTGGGTCCACCTGTTGGAGAGTATTTCATGGGGCCACCAGTGAAGGGGATTATTGGGGCCCAACAGTGGAGTTGATTCTTGGGGCCACCAGTGGAGAAGATTCTTTGGGCCCACCAGTGGAGTTGATTCTTGGTGCCCACCTGTGGAGATGATTGTTGGGGCCACCAGTGGAGATGATTCTTGAGGCCACCAGTGGAGTTGATTCTTGGGACCCACCAGTGGAGTTGATTCTTGGGGCCCACCAGTGAAGTTGATTCTTGGGGCCACCAGTGGAGGTGATTCTTGGGGCTCACCAGTGGAGATGAATCTTGGGGCCACTAGTGGAGCTGATTCTTGGGGTCCACCAGTGAAGTTGATTCTTAGGGCCCACCAATGAAGTTGATTCTTGGGACCCACCAGTGGAGATGATTCTTGGGATCCACCAGTGGAGATGATTCTTGGGGCCACCAGTGGAGATGATTCTTGGGGTCCACCAATGAAGGTGATTCTTGGGGCCAACCAGTGGAGATGATTCTTGTGGCCCAATGGTGGAGATGATTCTTGGGGCCCACCAGTGGAGATGATTCTTGGGGCCACCAGTGGAGATGATTCTTGAGGCCACCAGTGGAGATGATTCTTGAGGCCACCAGTGGAGATGATTCTTGGGCCCACCACTTTAGATGATTCTTGGGGTCCACCATTGGAGATGATTCTTGAGGCCACCAGTGGAGATGATTCTTGGGCCCACCAGTTTAGATGATACTTGGGGTCCACCATTGGAGATGATTCTTGAGGCCACCAGTGGAGATGATTCTTGGGCCCACCAGTTTAGATGATACTTTGGATCCATCACTGGAGATGATTCTTGAGGACTCCAGTGGAGATGATTCTTGGGGCCCACCAGTGGAGATAATTCTTGGGGCCCACCAGTGGAGATAATTCTTGAGTCCCTCCAGTGGAGATTATTCTTGGGTCCCAACAGTGGAGTTGATTCTTGGGTCCAACAGTGGAGGTGATTCTTGGGGCCACCAGAGGAGGTAAATTTTTGGGGCCACCAGTGGAGATTATTCTTGGGGCCCATCAGTGGAGATGATTCTTGGAGCCCACCAGTGAAGATGATTCTTGGGGCCCGCCAGTGGAGCTGATTCTTGGGGCCCACCAGTGGAGATTATTCATGGGGCCCACCAGTGAAGGGGATTATTGGGGCCCAACAGTGGAGTTGATTCTTGGGGCCACCAGTGGAGATGATTCTTTGGGCCCACCAGAGGAGTTGATTCTTGTTGCCCACCAGTGGAGATGATTCTTGGGGCGACCAGTGTAGATGATTCTTGAGGCCACCAGTGGAGTTGATTCTCGGGGCCCACCAGTGGAGTTTATTCTTGGGGCCCACCAGTGAAGTTGATTCTTGGGGCCACCAGTGGAGGTGATTCTTGGGGCTCACCAGTGGAGATGAATCTTGGGGCCACTAGTGGAGCTGATTCTTGGAGTCCACCAGTGAAGTTGATTCTTAGGCCCAACATGAAGTTTTGATTTTTGGGGCCCACCAATGGAGATGATTCTTTGGGACCCACCAGCGGAGATGATTCTTGGGGCTCCACCAGTGGAGATGATTCTTGGGGCTCTTTACCTTGTTACCTGTACAGTAGCCCCAGGCCTGCTATGCCCAAAGACTCACCATACCCAGGGGCCCACAAGGGCTTTCCCCTGTTGGCCAGTCCAAGCCTGCCTATGGGTGGAATGGAGAGGAGCCCACTGTGATACCCTAGGTCCCTCATGTACATCTACTTTTTGTGCAGGCAAGCAAGTAGCAAAGTTTACTTTTTGCTTTTAAAGAGGATCTGTGGCCGTTCTTGATTTATCTGTGTCAGTAAATTCCTGTGTTCCCTGTGAAATAACAATCCTGGAGCCTCTTCTCTTATATCTCTGTGTTGTGCTGTTCCTTTGTTATTCCTCCTTAAAATTAATTAACAATAAGTCAGCTGGGTGTCACCAGTTGTGGGGCGTGTCCCTGCACAGTCTGACATTGTCCAATCAGTGCAGACACACCCCTTTAGAAAGTGGAATAGTAACACCCAGTTGACAGATTCAATGATACATTTCTAGGAGGAATAACAGAGGAACAGCACAACACAGAGATATAAGAGAAGAGGCTCCAGGATTGTTATTTCATAGTAAACCCAGTAATTTACTGACACAGATAAATCAAGAATGGCCAAAGATCCTCTATAAAAGCAAAAAGTGAACTTTTCTACTTGCTTGCACAAAAAGTTAGATGTACATGAGGGCTCTTGAGCAACACATAGGGCCCCCTATCCATCCTAATCCATGCATGCCTATCCAGATTGCCAGTGTCCTTACAGGTCCTCTTTGAATAATGACAGCGTGGGATCTACTGCATGACAGATATCAATGGTATCTAATGGAACCCATTGACTAAGGCCTGGTTCACACCTGCATCGCAAGTTTTGTTCAGAGGCTGCGATGCAGATTCCATCAAAATTATGGAAAAGCTAGATACTTTTTTCCTCCTAGAAATGTATCACTGAATCGGTCAGCTGGGTGTTACTATTCCAGTTTCCAAAGGGGTGTGTCCCTGCATGCACTGATTCTGTCAGATCTGATTGGACATTGTTAAACTGTGTGGGGAAACACCCCTAATTGGTAACACCCAGCTGACAGATTGGTAATAAATTTCCAGGAGGAATAACAGAGGAAGAGCACAACACAGAGTTTCAAGAGAAGAATTAAAGGGGTTGTCTCACAACATTGATTCATCTCACCTCAGTCCTGTTTTCTTGGTTTCATTTTGAAATCAGGGGTGTGTTTACTTGCTTCTACTAGGCTGCAGTAGAAGCCAGGTCTGTAGTTATAGCAACCAGTGCTGGCAGCCTATCAGGAGAGATCAAACAGGTCTGTAGCTATAGCGACCAGCGCTAAAGGCAAGCCTATACATGCTGGGAGAGAATCTGAACAGGTCTGTTAGCTATAGCAACCAGTGCTGGCAGCCTATCAGTGAGAGATTGAACAGGTCTGTAGCTATAGCAACCAGTTTCTGGTCAGGCCTAGTCATGAGTCGAGATTGAACAGGTCTGTAGCTATAGCGACCAGCACTGGCAGCTTATCTGGAGAGATTGAACAGGTCTGTAGCTATAGCGACCAGCGCTGGCAGCCTATCATGAGAGAGTTAACAGGTCTGTAGCTATAAAGACTGGAGGAGCTGATGCAGCCCATACAAGAGGGGATATCTAGGAATAGGTAGGACACTGTTAATGGATACATATTACAAAGTGACTTGTTTTTGCAAGATCTTTTAACATAAAAAAACACAATCCTTGAGTGGGCAACCCCTTTAAACAAAAAAATCAAGATGCTTTAAAAGCAAAAAGGAATCCGCTATTTTCTTCCTTCAAAAAGTAATGTAAAATAAAAAAAGACGTGCCCTTCCATGCGCAGGTAACGCTCCAGATAAAACTGTGAGTGATGGGGAAATAGTGTGAAACGCGTCAAATGTTATCCCTTGTTAGTTTGATAAAACAATTTTATTCCCCTTTTACCTTATGTGGGGATCATTTCAAAACCCTTTCATTAGAGCCAAAGGGAAAACTTTTTCTACAGTTTCGCCCCCAAAAAGCAGGTTAAAGTGAGCCTTTGGGGCAACAAGGGGGCCCCCACTCCATTCTAATCAACTGCTCTTTTTCCAGATTCCCGGGGGTCTCAGGTAGACCGGCTCCCTATGGTGATTAGAGTGGCCATAAACCAGGGCACTATGAGGGGATCCTCCTTTAGGGGGCTGCTTACCCAAATTTTTCAGGCCTTACATCCACTTTACTAATACAAGGGGGATATGAGAATGGGCGCCCCAGTTTCGGTCACTTTTTACCCAAAAAACTGTTTTAGCTCTTTCTAAAATGTAAATATTGTAACCCAAAACTGGCGCAGTCGGGCCCAAAACAACACTTTTGAATCCCATAGTTTGGTGCAAAACTGCCTAAAACCGACCCTGGCTGGACGTTCGCAAACATTTTTTGCCAAAAATTGTGATCTAAAATTTTTCACAATAATGGTGAACAAACATTCTATCGCAAAAATGTTGATACTAAAAATTCTATACAATAATGTGTGATACATAACATTCTATGCGCAAAAATGTGTGATACATAACATTCCATGTGCAAAAATGTGTGATACATAACATACTATGCGCAAAAATGTGTGATACATAACATTCTATGCGCAAAAAAGTGTGATACAAAATACTATCGCAAAATGGTTTATACAAACATTCAATTCGAAAAAAGTGATACTAACATTCTACCGCAAGAATGGGTGATACAGAACTTCTTGCGCAAAAAATGTGATACTAAAATTTTATCGCAAAATGGTGATACATAACATTCTATGTGCAAAAATGTGTGATACATAACATACTATGCGCAATAATGTGTGATACATAACATTATATGCGCAAAAAAAAGGATACAAAAAATCTATGACAATAATTTTTATACTACATCATGCGCAAAAATTGGGGATACTAACATTTATGCGCAAAAATGGTTTTACATAAAATTCTTGCACAAAAATTTGATACATAACATTCATGGCAAAAAATGTGGAAAATAAATTCTATGCCAAAAACTGTGATACATAACAATTTCCTTTCAAAAAAATTTTGATAAAAACAACATCCAATAAAATTATACAAAAATTCATGCGCAAAAAAGTGTATACTAAAAATTCCAGTCAAAAATGGTATACATAACACAGCCAAGAATGGGGGGATACATAACATTTTTCCAAAAATGGGTGATACATAAAATCTATGGCAAAATGGGGGGTCATACATTCTATCCAAAAAATGTGATAAAAACATTCTATGCGTAAAAAAAAGTGATAAAAATATAACTATATCCCAAAAGTGTGAACATAGCATTTTATTTCAAAAAGTGTGATACATAAAATTCATGCCAAAAAAAATGTATACATAACATTCTGGGCCCCATTATGAAAAATTGTCTAGTTCAAATTCACTTTTTTTCCCCTAGCAACCATCAGAGGCCCCTCTATTTTCCAGAGCACTATATGACATGAAAAGGGGGGCCTGATTGGTTGCTATGGGCAACAAATGCATTTAACCAGACTTTTTCATACATTTTGGCCCTCTATGCCAAAAAATGTGATACTACATTTTTATGTCAAAAATGTGTTAGAAACATTTATGCGCAAAAAATTTATAATAACATTCTATCCAAAAATTGTATACATAAATTCATCCAAAAATGTGTGATACATAACATTCTATGCGCAAAAATGTGTGATACATAAAATTCAGCGCAAAAATTTAAAATAACATTTCCCTTCAAAATGTTATACAAAATATATGCGCAATAATTTTAACATAACATTCTATCGCAAAAAAATGTGAACAAACATTCATCGCAAGAATGGGTGAACATAACATTCTTTTCGCAATAAAGGGGAACATACATTCTATGCCAAAAATGGGGGTACATAACATTCTTGCGCAAAAATGGTAAGAAACTTCAGCTAAAAAATTTGATACATAACATAAAACTACTATGCCCAAATATTGTGATACATACATTCTATTGCAAAAATTGATACATAACATTCTATCCCCAAAAAAGGTGATAATAACATTCTGGGGCCCCATTATGAAAAAAATTTTAGGTCTAAAATTTACTTTTGCCCATACAACCAATCAAATGCCCCCCCCATTTTTTGAGCCTATATACAGAAAAAGGGGGCCTGATTGGGTTCTATGGGCAACAAAGTATTTTAGACCAGACATTTTCATACTGTGGGCCCCTATGCCAAAAAAGGTGATACATAACATTCTATGCGCAAAAATGTGTGATACATAACATTCTATGCGTAAAAAATTGTGATACATAACATTCTATGCGCAAAAATGTGATAATAACTTTATGCCAAAATGTATACATACATTTTAGCCAAAACGTGTGATACATAAAAATTTTATTTTCAAAAATTTTGATACTAAAATCTATGCGCAAAAATGTGTGATACATAACATATAAAATTCTATGCCCAAATATGTGTGATACATAACATTCTATGCGCAAAAATGTGTACATAAAAAATTTTAAGCGCAAAATTTGATACAAAAATCATGCGCGAAACGGTTTAAACATAAATTGTTGTGCAAAAAGGGGTGTACAAACATTATATGCGCAAAAATGTGTGATACATAACATTCTATGCCCAAAAATTTGTGATACATAACAGCTTCCCAAAATGTGTAAAACATACATTTTAAACACAAAAAAAGTGTGTGATACATAACATTCTATGCGCCAATGTTTGGTGCCAAGTTGGGATCTATCGCATGACACAGAAGCGTAATTTTAGGCTCCCGGGGCCCCAGGGAAAAATAAATGGGCCTCAGCTACCATGTTCCGCTTTTAATGTGGGGTTTTCCCCCATTGGGAGAAGCCTTTTGGGCCCCCCAGGCCAGGGCCTTTTTCGACTGTACCTCGCACCCCCTATGACGCCCTCATGACAGATACTAGTGGTGCCCAAATGGACCCCATTGACTAAGGCCTTGGTCAGATCTGCATCAAAACTTCCTTTGTAGATTCCATCAAAAATTACGGAAAAATGCTACTTTTTTTCGTTAAAATGACGGACACCACAACAGAAACCCATTGTAGTCAATGGGGGTCTGTCATGAAACGGATCCGGTAACACCTCAGATGCTCTGAACAGAACCTCATAGCTGTGAACTGGGCCTTATAATGGTGTTTGCTGGGTCCTGCAGAGTATCTTGTGTTTTAAGGTGAAGAATAGCCCTGCATGCTGCTCTATCCTTTCCCCTCCAATACGCCGGGCAGCGACAAAATGGGGAGCGAAACGTCGGGGAAATGTGTTTAAAACCCCGGGTTTACAGGGGTTTAAATTCTTCCCTCGGGTTCCCCGGTGACCCTTCCCCTTTCCTAAGATAAAGGGAAAGTTCAGCTCTCTACAAACAGGAGCGCAGGGCTAACAATCCGAGAAGTGGTTGCTTGTGTGCGCAACCCTTTCATGTCCTCATTAATAAGGGGACAGCGGCCCGGCCCTCGGCGCTGCACACTGTCTTCAGAGACCAAAGGAATCGCTTAATAAGGAGTGAAGCAATTTTTTTGTGGAACAGAAATAAAAGCTGACCGTTTCATTAGGTGAAAAACCCGTCGGGGGAGAAACCTTTTGCGCTGAAAATTTGATTTCATAAAAAAACACTGTACAACGGGAAACGGGGGGGACAGGGGATGGGCCCAGTGCCAGCCCATGCCCGGATGAGGCGGGGGTTGTTTTTATGGGGGCATCAGGTCTTAAACCTCGGGGGGGCCGTTACTCAATGGGGGGGGTCCCCCTATTCCCCCCATAGACTTTTGGCATATTGTGGGGATAAACATCAAACTTGATGGGACCTCGGGTGGGGACTCACACCTATTGGCCCCTAAAAGTCACATCAAAATGGAGACCCGGTTGCAATCCCCAGACTTCCTTCTTTCTTGGAGTTTAGTCGGCCCGAACATTTTTCCCCTGTACGGGGAAACCCAAAGGGGGAAAGGGAACACCCCCCCCGTCGGGGGAACTCCCATAAAACAGAAGGGGAAAACGCGCTCCCTTAGGGGAACTCCCATAAGGAGAATAAAAAAACATGCTCCCCTGTACTGGGAACCCCCATAAAAACAAAAAAGGGACCAGCCTCCCTGTACGGGGAACCCCCATAGGCAGAAGGGGGAACACAGCGCCCCCTTTGGGGAACTCCCATAGAACAGAATGGGGGCACAGGTCTGCTTACGGGGAACTCCCATAAACAAATGGGAAACAGCGCCCCCTATTTTGGAAACTCCCAAAAAACAATGGGAACACGCGCCCCCCTTTTTGGAACCCCCATTAAACGAAGGGAAACCAGGCCCCCCTGTAGGGGAACTCCCAAGAACAAAGGGAAACAGCGCTCCCCTTTGGAACCCCATAAACAGAATGGAGAACACAGCATCCCTGTACGGAACTCCCATAGAACAGAAGGGAGAAGCACAGGCTCCCCTGTACTGGGAATTCCTAAACAAAGGGAAACAACGCTCACCTTACGGGAACCCATAAAGATGAAACACACCCCCCTTACTGGGAAAAACCAAGAAAGAATGGAAACACAGCGCCCCCCTGTCGGGGAACTCCCATAAAAGAATGGAGAGCACAGTCTCTGCTGTCCCCGGGAACCCCCATAAACAGATGGAAAACCGCTGCTCCCCTTATTAAACTCCCATAGAACAGAATAGAACACAGCGTCCCCTGTTTGGGGAACTCCATTAAACAAAGGGAAAACAGTGCCCCTTAGGGGAACCCCCCAAAACAATGGAAATACAGCGCCCCTTTACGGGGAACCCAATAAACAAATAAAAACACGCACTCCCTGTTGGAACCCCCATAAACAAATAGAGAAAAAACCGCTCCCGTACGGGAAACCCCCATAAACAGAAGGAGAATACACGCCCCGTAGGGAAAACTCCAAAACAAAGGGAGAACACAGCACCCCCCTTAGGGGAACCCCCCATAGAACAGAATAAGGCACACCTCCCCTTACGGGGGAACTTCCATAGAACAAATGGAGAACAAACCCCCCTTTTTGGGAACCCCCATAAAACGAATGGAAACACACCCCCCTGTACTGGGAAATCCCATAAAACGAAGGGAAACACACCCCCCCTGTGGGGGAAACCCCTAGAACAAAAGGAGAGCACATTTGCTCTGCTGTACGGGGAACTCCCATAGAACAAAATGGAGAAACGTCTCCCCTGTATTGGAAACCCATAAACAGAATGGAGAAACACGCCCCCCTGAGGGGAACCCCCTTGAAAAAAATGGAGAAACAGGCCCCCCTTACGGAAACCCCCATAGAAAGAAGGGAAATACAGCCTCCCTTTAGGGGAAACCCCAATAGAACAAATGGAGAAACCACTCCCCTTAGGGGAACCCCATAAACAAAGGGAAAAGGGGACGCGCCCCCTGTACGGGGAACCCCCATAAAACAAAGGAAACACAGCGCTCCCCTGTACTGGGAAAACTCCTTAAACAAATGGAGAACAGAAATCCCCGAAAGGGAAACCCCATAGAACAAAGGAAACACACCCCCTTTGGGAAACCTTTTATACAAAGGGGGAACACGCGCCCCCGGGAAAATTCAATAAAACAAAGGGAAAAACAAGCGTCTATACCCCATATTTCTCACACAAAAATAGTTACCATATATATATATATATAAAAATTATTTATATTTTAAATATAATATAACCAGTACTTAACACATACATCATTACACACAAATATATACACATACATACCACTTATACACACACACAAAACCACATACAAAAATTAACACACAGTTTTAAATCATTACACACAATATATATAACACCAAAAACCATATTATTGGGCTTCAAAATTTCTATGCACACACAATGGTTTTTTTTTTGGATTTTCAGTGGTTCCGCTTTAAATCCCTGAAAATTACTGTAAATTTTCACACAGCGATTGGATCCTTTTTAGGGGTTTTTGGGATATGTGTTACTTACCCTAAACTACCCAAACTGCATCAAAACAAGGTGCATTATTCCTTTACTTTCAATGTAAATACCTTGGGCGTTCATCGAGTGATCGCCGATAGCGTTTACACTCTTTACCTTTAAAATTTTTTCAGGGCAATCCTTTGAGCAGCAACCCCTTTTTAAACTATAGGGGGGAACCCCGCTGCATAAAAAACATCCAACCACCCCGTTGGATATGTGTTGGGTGCGATTTATGCAAAATTTTTGAATTTTGTTTTTCGGAAAAAAAAAAAGGATCCAAAACCGTGTGAACCCTACCCCAACCGGTGCCCCTTCGACCTCAAGAAAAAAATTATAGCTGCACAGACGTTTTTTTCCATCGGTTTTTAAATCCGGGGATTCCCTTGGATTTTGAACAGTTTTTATCTTCTGCATTCCCCTACATCAATTCTGACCGGGAGGGAAAACCAAAAACCCCACTTGGTTTTTTGCAAACCTTAGAAAAAATGCGTAATAAATTAAAATCGTTGGGTTTTTTTACGGGATTTTAACAAAAGCTCTTGTTTTTCGAAAAGTGGGGAAAAGGGGGTGGAAATAGGAGCAGGGTGAGGGCAGCTGGTGAAGGCTGGCTGGGGCGTGTCCTCATTGGGGGCCCCTGCACCCGGGGTGTGCCCAACATGGGGCTGCCAACTCCCCCCCACTGGCATTTAAAAAGAGGTGCCCAATAGTTTTACATGTGATGAATACTCTACCTATGTAAAATTGGGGGGCCCTTATATAAAATTCCTATATAACACACATGCTTTATTATTTTAAAGGGTTATGGTAATAAATTTTAAATATAAGGGGGTTATTAAATGCATTTTTCTGTGTCCGGGGTATAACGGATCATTTTTGCTGGGAGTATTTGGCCCCTAAAAATGGTAAGTTATTTGATTATTTACATTTTCTTTGGCATTTTCATTTCCCTACTTTTATAGGGCACGCCCCAGGACTGTTGTATGTCCACCAAATAGTACACAATAAAGGAAGACGTATTCAATAAAAATGATTAAAATTCAAAAAATTGCAGCCAGGGGTTGAAGTATTCTCCCCTGATCAAAGTTGTAATTGAAAAATCAATTTATTTGCAGGGGAATCCAAAAGGGGGTTGTTCACACGTTTTTATTTTAGTTAAAGATCTTGCAAAAAAAGTCATTTGAATATTTCCATTTCGTGTCCTACCTATTCTAGTACCCCCTTTTTATGGGGTGCATCAGCCCTCACGCTTGCTCGACCTGTTTTATCTTCAAATACTCAGCATGGGCCTATAAAATAAGACCTTTTTATCTCTCCTATACTGCCACCTGGGTTCTAAGTACAGACCTGTGGTCTTCCTGATAGGGTGCCAGACTGGTTGCTAAGCTCGACCTGTTTCCCTCTCTCCCGTACTCCCACTGGTTGCTAAGACAGACCGGCTTTACTGCACCTATAAAAACCAGTAAACACCCCGAAATTTAAAAAGAAACTAAAAAAATGGTGAGGTGAAGAAACAATTATGAACAACCCCTTTAAAAATGTTTTGGAATTGGGCACTTTTTATTGAGAACAAACACGTTTTTTGGCACTATGCGGGGGAATTTGTATGATTGGGATTACTGTAACAGTAAAAATTGTATGGGGGTACTATATGTAAAATCATTATGGAGCACTATAAAAATTTGGGGACTTTTCAGAATGTTACATGAAGGCTGAAACTATGGGATGGCCCTTAATAAGGAACCTACTATTGAGGGTAATACAACTATTTAAAATATTTATGTTAGGTCAGTAGGTATACTATTGTATGGACACCCCTATGGATAATTACTACTGTGAGGGTGAGTATGGCTGATACTATTGCATGGACACCTCTATGAATAATACTATTATGTGTAGGGAAAGTATGGCTGATACTATTGCATGGACACCTCTATGGATAATACTAATATGTGAGGGTGAGTATGGCTGATACTATTGTATGGACACTCTATGGATAATACTAATATGTAGGGTCAGTATGGCTGGGACTATTGTATGGACACCTCTATGGATAATCTATTTTTGTGAGGGTCAGTATGGCTGATACTATTGCATGGACACCTCGATGGATAATACTATTATGTGAGGGTGAGTATGGCTGATACTATTGTATGGACACCTCTATGGATAATACTATTATGGGAGGGTGAGTATGGCTGATACTATTGCATGGACACCTCTATGGATAATACTATTATGTGAGGGTCAGAATGGCTGATACTATTGTATGGAAACCTCTATGGATAATACTATTATGTGAGGGTCAGTATGGCTGATACTATTGTATGGACACCTCTATGGATAATACTATTATGTGTAGGGCCAGTATGGCTGATACTATTGTATGGACACCTCTATGGATAATACTATTATGTGTAGGGTCAGTATGGCTGGTACTATTGTATGGACACCTCTATGGATAATACTATTATGTGAGGGTGAGTATGGCTGATACTATTGCATGGACACCTCTATGGATAATACTAATATGTGAGGGTCAGTATGGCTGATACTATTGTATGGACACCTCTATGGATAATACTATTATGTGTAGGGTCAGTATGGCTGATACTATTGTATGGACACCTCTATGGATAATACTATTATGTGTAGGGTCAGTATGGCTGATACTATTGTATGGACACCTCTATGGATAATACTATTATGTGTAGGGTCAGTATGGCTGAAACTATTGTATGGACACCTCTATGGATAATACTATTATGTGTAGGGTCAGTATGGCTGATACTATTGTATGGACACCTCTATGGATAATACTATTATGTGTAGGGTCAGTATGGATGGTACTATTGTATGGACTCTTCTATGGATAATACTAATATGTGAGGGTGAATAGCGCTGATACTATTGCATGGACACCTCTATGGATAATACTAATATGTGAGGGTGAGTATGGCTGATACTATTGTATGGACACCTCTATGGATAATACTATTATGTGAGGGTCAGTATGGCTGATACTATTGTATGGACACCTCTATGGATAATACTAATATGTGAGGGTGAATATGGCTGATACTATTGCATGGACACCTCTATGGAGAATACTAATATGTGAGGGTCAGTAGGGCTGATACTATTTTATGGAAACCTCTATGGATAATTCTATTATGTGAGGGTGAGTATGGCTGATACTATTGTATGGACACTTCTATGGATAATACTAATATGCGTGGGGGCACAATGGCTGATACTATTGTACATGCATTTGTATAGTTGGTGCTACCCTGTTTCCCCGAAAATAAGACCTAGTGGATTTTTTTGATGCAACAGATTTTGCCACCCTCTACCTAGTTCCCCCCCAATGTGCCGGAGCTGGGCAGAAATCTATGTGCCTGATCTATAGATAACCCTATAAGCAAATTTTAAATTGACTTTCTGAGCATTTGACCCCTTTAAAATATAACAGTGCGTCCCATAGCTCCATAAATCTCCTGCATCAATCATGTCATTCAAACCAAATACGGTCCAAACCGGGAGAAGCCATCGTGTCATTGCAAATATACAGCGACACTTAATTTTATCGTGACCTTAGGAAAAATTCCGAGCGCGGCCGCTCCCGCGCCAAAGCAGAGAGGAGGCCATTAATTTCTGTGGACTCGTAACCTTAATTCAGTTTGATTTATCCGGCGGAGTGAGAGCGAACGTATAAATTTTATGTGAAATCCACCTTTCCATGTGTATTACATCTTCTGCCTGGAGACCAGAACCAGCCATTGCGCTCGAGCGGAGGTCACACAGAGGCTGAGAAAGGAAGGACCTTGTTTTCTTTCTTGCACAGTTAATAAAACGGATAAGAGACTCTGCTCGTCCTTTTGAAGATCTCTCTGAGTGAAAGTGTGGAGCCGGCTTTTATCTGAGGCAGAAATTGCTGGTGACGGGAGATATCCACAGGCGGTAAATATAGAAGCGCCTACAGCGGCCAAGATGCAGCACAATACTGGAACGGGCTGTATGATGCTATGTCATATGGAATGGTAAATTTAAAGGGGTTGTCTCACTACAAGGATCGCTGATTTTTATATTAAAGATCTTGCAAAAACAAGTCACTTTGCAATATGTGTCCATTAACAGTGTCCTACCTATTCCTAGATATCCCCTCTTGTATGGGCTGCATCAGCTCCTCAGGTCGCTATAGCTACAGAACTGTTCAATCTCTCCTGATAGGCTGCTAGCATTGGTCGCTATAGCTACAGACCTGATCGATCTCTCTTGATAGGCTGCCAGTGCTGGTTGCTATAGCTACAGAGCTGTTTACTCTCTCCTGATAGGCTGCCAGCGCTGGTTGCTATAGCTACAGATCTGTTCAATCTCTCCTGATAGGCTGCCAACGCTGGTTGCTATAGCTACAGATCTGTTCAATCTCTCCTGATAGGCTGCCAGCGCTGGTTGCTATAGCTACAGAGCTGTTCAATCTCTCCTGATAGACTGCCAGCGCTGGTTGCTATAGCTACAGACCTGTTCTATTTCTCCTGATAGGCTGCCAGTGCTGATTGCTATAGCTACAGAGCTGTTTACTCTCTCCTGATAGGCTGCCAGCACTAATCGCTATAGCTACAGACCTGTTCGATCTCTCCTGATAGGCTGCCAATGCTGGTCACTATAGCTACAGATCTGTTCAATCTCTCCTGATAGGCGGCCAGTGCTGGTTGCTATAGCTACAGACCTGTTTGATATATCCTAATAGGCTGCCTGCTCTGGTTGCTATAGCTACAGACCTGTTAAATCTCTCCTGATAGGCTGCCAGCTCTGGTTGCTATATCTACAGACCTGTTCTATCTCTCCTGATAGGCTGCCAGTGCTGGTTGCTATAGCTACAGACCTGTTTGATTTATCCTGATAGGCTGCCAGCACTGGTTGCTATAGCTACAGACCTGCCTTCTACTGCAGCCTAGTAGAAGCCAGTAAACACGCCCCTGAATTCAAAGTGAAACCAAGAAAACAGGAATGAGATAAGATGAATCAATGTAGTGACACAACCCCTTTAAGGAGGACCTGTGACCTCTTCTGATATGTTCCCCATGAAATGACAACTATATAGCAGCTTTTCATAGACCTCTATGTTGTGCTGTTCCTCCGTTATTCCTTGTAGAAGTTTACTGGTGAATCTGTCAATGGGGGGTAAAGGGGGGAAAAGCCCCTGCCTCTTTGAGAGATCCAATCATGCAGACAGCGGGTGCTAGGGATCCCCCCGGGTTTTTCCCTCCTAAAAATTTCAAAAACCAATGTAATGGGTTTACCATTTGGGGCAGTCTCTGAAAAACCAGCTTTGTCAAATTAATGTGACAGTTATGCGGGGCCCCCCCCCCTTTTCCCAAAACGGATGGTCACACCATCTAAGATTAGTATACAATTTGGGAGCAATAACGGGGAACAGCACACAGAGTAATAAGGAAGAGGCCCCGGTTTATTTACAGTGAACAAAAGGATTTAAAAAGAGAAGGAAGGTCCAGGCCATTTAAAGAGCTCCAGCACATTCCCCAAACAATAACAGTGTTTCTATAAGGAGTCCACTTGTGAAAGGGCCCGGAAATTTCTATAACTCCAAATGCTTATGAACACTTAATGAAAAATTTTGGGCAAAACATTTTACTTTTGAAACTGGAAACCTCAGAAGGGCTGGGAAGTGTTCCCTATGTGGTCAAAAGACCTGAAATTAAAGCTCCATATTAGAAACCCAAAACTCAATATAGCCAAAATGGGGTATTGGGTTTAGGTGTGCTGAGAACACTGCTCATGTCATGAGGGATTTTTGGGTTTGATCTATTATATTCAACCCTTAATGTTTTATATCCAATATTTTCTTCTATTATTTTTTATCTATATTATTTTATTATCATTATTATCTATTTCCTATTTTATTATCTATTTTTTATCTATCTATTTTATCTATCATCATTTTTTTATTAAACCCCTATTATCTATTATTATCTATTATATCTATCTATCTATCATTATCATCTTCTATCTATCTCAATCTCAACCCATCTAATGTCTATTTTCCCCAATATCCTAACTTTATCTATCTATTATCTTTTCTAATTCATCTATTTTATCTATCTATCTCATTCTACTATCTATCCCTCCATCCCCCCATCATCCATTTTATCCCTAATTCTTAATTTTCCCCCAAAATCTATTTTATACCTATTTTTTCCCCATTTATGGGAACAGGGAAATCCCATGAATGGAGAACAAGTGTCCCCTTACTGGGACTCCATAGAAAAGAAAGGAGAACCAAGCGTCCCCTGTATGGGAATCCTATAGAACAGAATGGAAAAAGCGCTCCCCCGTATAGGAACTCCCTAGAACGAAAGGAGAAAACCCGTGCTCCCATGTAGGGAATCCCCTAAAACAGAATGGAGAACGCAGCGCTCCCCCGTACTGGAACTCCCATAGAACCGACATGGAGAACAGTCGCGCCCTGACTGGAACTCCCATAGAACAGAAAGGAGAACACAGAGCTCCCCTGACTGGGAACTCCCATAGAACCGAATGAGAACACAGTGCCCCCCTGTACGGGAAACTCCCATAGAGTAAAATGGAGAACGCAGTGCTCCCTGTAACTGTGAACTCTCATAGGAACAAATGGAGAACACAGCACTCCCCTGTACTGGAACTCCCATAGAACTGAATGGAGAACACAGCCTCCCCGTACTGGGAACTCCCATAGACAGAAGGAGAACAGCGCTGCCCTTACTGGGAACTCCCATGAACAGATGGAAACACAGCACTCCCCTGTACTGGAACTCCCATAGAACAGAATGGAGAAACACAGCGCTCCCCTGTACTGGGAACTCCATAGAACAGAAGGAGAACACAACGCTCCCAGTACTGGGAACGCTATAAGGCAGACTGGAGAACACAGTGATCCCTGTACTGGGAACTCCCATAGAACAGAATGGAAACACTGCG
Organism: Phyllomedusa bahiana; assembly: GCA_025379985.1. NCBI lineage: Eukaryota > Metazoa > Chordata > Amphibia > Anura > Hylidae > Phyllomedusa > Phyllomedusa bahiana. The sequence goes on from JAODAL010029284.1 coordinate 29,203, forward strand.
CTGCCCAGTACTGGGGGGGGGGGGAAAAAACTCCCATAAACAGAATGGAGAACACAGCGCTCCCCTGTACTGGGAACTCCCATAGAACAGAATGGAGAACACAGCGCTCCCCCTGTACGGAACTCCCAAAACAGAATGGAGAACAAAGCCTCCCTGTACTGAACTCCCATAGAACAGAATGGAGAGAACACAGCGCTCCCTGTACTGGGAACTCCCATAGAACAGAATGGAGAGAACACAGTGCTCCCCTGTACTGGGAACTCCCATAGAACAGAATGGAGAGTCGTGTACAAGCATACCTGGATCTCCATTCTGAGCCAAAACTTTCGGGGGCCTGTTCACAAGATAGGTGCAGATCCCAGAGGTATGACCTGCACCTTTTTAAGACTTTGATGGTATATTTTATCGAGTCTATGGTGGAAACATTCCTTTAAATTCCGTGTATCAACAGTATGTTGTAAGCTTCTCGGCTCACCATAGTGGTGGCTCCATGTGGTTCCAATTTTACTATTTCAATCTGTGGACAGATGGGGGTTTTGGAGCTTTGGGTCAGATAAACTGCACTCCATGAAGAAAGGTATCAATACCTATTTAGACTAATACAAACCAAAGGTCAAGGTTGGACGAGCCCCTTCAATGACTTCAAGCGCTTAGGAAGTTTCACAATACAAAAACTACCGGTGCATTTTGGGGAATAGGATCACCCACCTCTTCCTTAGGTCCGTATGACCTATTACAACATATCTTTAATGGACGTAAGCTATATGATAGCATCATTATCTCGCTGTACTTTTGTACTAGCAATATAATTGGCATCCTTTAAAGGGGTTGTCTCACTACATTGATTCATCTCACCTCAGTCCTGTTTTCTTGGTTTATTTTGAATTCAGGGTCCTGTTTTCTGGCTTCTAGTAGGCTGCAGTAGAAGCCAGGTCTGTAGCTAAGCAACCATGCTGGCACCTATCATGAAGATCAAAACAGGTCGTACTATCAACCATGCTGGCGCCCCATCTGGAAGGGCAAAAAAATCTGAAGCAAACCAGTGCTGGCAGCCTACAGGAAGATCAACAGGTCTGTAGCATAGCAAAACCCTGCTGGCAGCCTATCAGGGAAAACAACAGGTCGTAGCATAGCGACCAGTGCTGGCAGCCTATCAGGAAGATCGCACACCTGTGCAAAAAGAACCATGCTGGCAGCCTATCGGAAAGATTAAAAAAGGTCTGTAGCTTTAAAACAACCAGTGCTGGCAGCCTATCAGGAGAGATCGACAGGACGACTATAACAACCAGGGTGCAGCCTATCGGAGAGACGAACGGCTGTACTATAGCAAACCCGTGCTAGCAGCCTATCAGGGAGATCACACGGTCTGAAGCTAAGCAACCAGGGTGGCAGCCAAACAGGGGGATCAAGCGGTCTGTAGCTATAGTGACCCTGAGGCTGATGCAGCCCTACAAGGATAATCAGGAAGGTAGGACCTGAAATGGAAAATACTGCAAATGCTTGTTTTTTGCAAGATTTTTAAATAAAAAAATGCAGCAACCCTTTTGGTATGAACAAACCCTTTTAAGCGCTCAAAACCCCTGTTTAACCCACAAAAATTTGGTGGGGGAAAAATTTTTTGGATTGTGTTTTTGTATTATAGCTTTTGTCTCTAGGCATTTGAAAAAATAGGGTTTTTTGTGTATCACAATTTTTTCACTTGATATTTGTTTACAAAAGTCTATTGTTTTTACATAGGGTGTTCCTATGTAGGGGTCGCCCCCCTTTGGGGGCAGGGCTCCTCGTACTAAATTATTTATGTATCAGAAAAGTTTTTCAAGTAAGGTCTTTGTTGACGCTTTAAAACGGGTCGTAAGTTTTTTAAATTTTGTATTAATAGAAGTTTTTTTTAGAATACGGAACCTAAGATTTTTTTTGAAATAGTTTTTCTGTGTTGGGGTATTTCTATATTTAGGTCCCCTACCTGGGAAACTTTTATATTTTTTGGGGTTTTTCTTTTTTATGAAGTTTCACAATGAACAAGTAAAAACACGCACAAAAAGTTCCTTTTGCCTGAAACGGCATTTTAAAAAATGGGGTTTTTATGACAAATCTGAAAGCTGAAAAATAAAACAACAAAAAAATTGAATAATTTACATGAAAAAAGGTGCACGGGAAATTGTGCCAATGTTACTCATCATTTCTCTTTGTGCCACATTATCACTCTTTATTCAAAAGTGGAACTAATTGCACTTAAGGTAATAGAAAGGGAGGAATCAATATTTGGCAACTGGTCAATCGTCTTTGTTTCAAAGTGAAATTTTTTTTTTTTAAATTTTTTTTTTCGTTACCTTTCTGTTTATCCGGTGGTCGCTTTTTGCTTAGATTCCAGTTCACCTCAAGGCCGAAGGGTGAAAAAATTATCTTTTGATTATCGAAGACATCAAGGATTTGGGTTAAGAAAGCAAATACCCTCCGTAGTCGTGATTCCCCTTCAAGAAGGCAAATCATCGCACGCCGTCTAGGTTGTCCTCTGGACCGTTGTCCCACCGCCTGTTGGATCTCATGGGAGATGCTACAACCTCCTTGAGGATAGAGGTTCTCCTTCGCCATGTCGTGAAGGATCTCAAGAACATCGAGTTCATGCTCATAGTCTCTGACTACAGAAAATGCCAGTCTTGTCCCTTGAGCAATGTGAAGAGAAGCCTCCTCTCTGCCCATATCCACCCTCTAGAGCAAGTAGAGAACCTGGGTCCCCTAATGTTCCGGGAAAGTTTTTACAACTTGGCAGACCTTTGCGAAACAGACCCCTGAGGGAGAGAACGCCGATCCCGAATTGTGGTTCAGTGTTGGACTAAAGGGATATTCATCGGAAATATATTTGAGCTCATAAGACCCGGCTACGATTTCGTCTGCTTGGCTTTGACCCTATGAAGGAAACAGAACAATGCATGAGATTGGTGGTGTCCGGACTGGAAGACCTGCAGCCCAACAAGTAGTCGAAGAAACAATTGCTCTTCCAAAGTTCCGGATGAGTTCCGTCCCTTCGTTGGTTACCTATGTTATTCTACATAGGACGTGCACTGTACAGTAAACTGAATGGACACTGGTAGTAGCTCGTTGGGGGCTTTCCCCCATTTTACCTGAACCGGGGGCCGGGGGAATTGGGAGATGACTGGCTCTGTTTTTTTAAAACCGGGGCGGTGTCTTTTTTTGTAATGGGGGGAGGGGGGGTTTTTTGGCTGAAGTGTTCGGTCCGGGGAAAAATCCCCCATGAAGACTACTGATTTTAAAGGGAACAACAAATCACTTTTTTATTCATTTTTGTCACTATATCTATAAGGAAAATTTAAAAAAGACACAAGTTTTAAAAGAGGATGGAAAATTTTAACTATAAGGGGAAATTATATCTATTTGGGGATAAGATTTATCCCAGGGAGACATACTTATATCTAAGAGGGGAGATTAAATTTTAAAGAGGATGAGATTTATTTTAAAGGATAGATTATATCTATAGGGGAAAATACTTATTCTATAGAGGATAAGATTTTAAACTTGGGGGACATACTTTTAACATAGAGGATAAGATAAATCATGGGGGACATATTTATATCTATAGAGGATAAGATTATATCTATAACACAACTTATATCATAGAGGATGAGATTATATTAAAAGGGGACATATTATACTATAGAGGGGTAAGATTAAAAATTTGGGACATATTATATCAAGAGGGGAGATTTATCTTAAAAAGAATGAATTATGTCTATAAGGATGAGATTTTATCATAGAGGGTAAGAATTTTACTAAGAGATCATTATAAATAAAGGATGAAAATATATCAAGAAAACAACTTAATCTATAAGGATAAATTAATCTAAAGCTAAGCTTATATCTATAGAGCACAAATAATCAAGAGGAGAGATTTTATCTAAGAGGTACAATTATATCTATAGGAAACATACTTTTAATCTAAAGGATGAATTAAAATCTATAGAGAATGAATTATGTCTATAAGGAAGATTATATCATAGGGGACAAGTTTTATTCAAGAGGAGAGATAGTCTAAAGGATGGATTTTACCCTTAAAGCACAAGTTTTAAACATAGAGGATAAATTAATTTATAGAGCACAATCTTTTATATATAAGGACTTTTTATATCTATAGACACAAGTTTTTTACTATAGAGGATGAAATGTCTATAGAATGGATTAATCTATAGAGCACAGTTTATATCTATAGAGGATAAGTTTATCACTATAGGGGACATAATTATATTTATAGAAGAGAAGATTATATCTATAGGGGACATAATTATCTCTCTAGAGGAGAAGATTATATCTATAGGGGGCATACTTGTATCTATAGAGCACAAGGTTATATCTATAGAGGATGAGATTATGTCTATAGAGGATGAGATTATATCTATAGAGCACAATCTTATATCTATAGAGGATAAATTTATATCTATAGGGGACATCATTATATCTATAGAGAAGATTATATCTATAGGGGACATACTTATATCTATAGAGGAGAAGATTATATCTACAGGGGACATACTTATATCTATAGAGGATAAGTTTATATCTATAGAGCACAAGTTTATATCTATAGAGGATGAGGTTATATCTATAGAGGATACGATTATTTCTATACAGGACATGCTTATATCTATAGAGGATTAGATTATATCTATAGAAGACATACTTATATCTATAGGGCATGATCTTATATCTATAGAGGACATGCTTATATCTATAGAGGATAAGATTATATCTATAGAAGACATACTTATATCTATAGAGCATGATCTTATATCTATAGAGGACATACTTATATCTATAGAGGATAAGATTATATCTATAAAGGATGAGATTATATCTATAGAGGATAAGCTTATATCTAAAGAGTAGATGCTTATATCTATGGAGGATAAGATGATATACACCACCGGCCACTTTATTAGGTACACCTGTCCAACTGCTCGTTAACACTTAATTTCTAATCAGCCAATCACATGGCGGCAACTCAGTGCATTTAGGCATGTAGACATGGTCAAGACAATCTCCTGCAGTTCAAACCGAGCATCAGTATGGGGAAGAAAGGTGATTTGAGTGCCTTTGAACGTGGCATGGTTGGTTGGTGCCAGAAGGGCTGGTCTGAGTATTTCAGAAACTGCTGATCTCCTGGGGTTTTCACAGCACAACCATCTCTAGGGTTTACAGAGAATGGTCCGAAAAAGAAAAACAATCCAGTGAGCGGCAGTCCCGTGGGCGGAAATGCCTTGTTGATGCCAGAGGTCAAAAGGAGAATGGGCAGACTGGTTCGAGCTGATAGAAAGGCAACAGTGACTCAAATAGCCACCCGTTACAACCAAGGTAGGCAGAAGAGCATCTCTGAACGCACAGTACGGCCAACTTTGAGGCAGATGGGCTACAGCAGCAGAAGACCACACCGGGTGCCACTCCTTTCAGCTAAGAACAGGAACCTGAGGCTCCAATTTGCCCAAGCTCCTCGAAATTGGACAGTAGAAGATTGGAAAAACGGTGCCTGGTCTGATGAGTCTCGATTTCTGCTGCGACATTCGGATGGTACGGTCAGAATTTGGCGTCAACAACATGAAAGCATGGATCCATCCTGCCTTGTATCAACGGTTCAGGCTGGTGCTGGTGGTGTCATGGTGTGGGTAATATATTCTTGGCACTCTTTGGGCCCCTTGGTACCAATTGAGCATCGTTGCAACACCTTGTGGAATCTATGCCACGAAGAATTGAGGCAGTTCTGAAGGCAAAAGGGGGTCCAACCCGTTACTAGCATGGTGTACCTAATAAAGTGGCCGGTGAGTGTATATAGATAACATACTTAAATCTATAGAGGAGATGGTTATAGCTATAGAGGACATGCCTACATATAGAGGAGAAGCTTATAGTTATGGAGGACATACATATATCTATAGAGGACAAGCTTATATATATTAAAAAAAAATTCAGTTGTGCCAAACAGGGCCCTAAGTGAGCAACACTATTTATAACAGCCCCTACAGACTTTTAGAGGGCACCCCACCCCCGCAATCATCTCATCTCTGAATTAAATTTACATCTCCAAACCTACAGAGGAAATGCTTATATCTATATAGGACAACCCTACATTTATGGAGGACATGCCGATATGTATAATGGTAGATGAGTACATGCTTAGCTATTGAGTCTATGAAGATATTTTTTACCTGTTGTTTTCCCTTTAACATTTTTTGGTTTCCTCTTTCGAGTCTGAATACTTTCTTTCTTCATGGCTAAAGGACGAGGAACCTAGAGAAGAGGAGAACAGGTACATTGGCTTTGTGCTGTGTCTCAGTGATATTACTTTAATGACTAAACAGGTATTTACAATAGTAGTGATTATTCTGTACTGACCCCGTGCAGCTTCATGTAGAGGCCGCAGGCATTGCACACGGGTTCTCCCTCGGAGTTTCGCCTCCATAAGGTTGTAGTGGTCGTGTGGCAATTTGTACAGCAAAGTCCAGCGCGTCTGGAGGAAGACTGCAAGAAAAGAGAAAGGTGTCAGCCACAAAAAAGCTACTTGGGTGCGGCTCTTTATAACTTTTTTTTTTAACTAGTCGTATTCCCTGGAAAATTAAAGTGATAGAAGGCCGAGCAAGCACTGGGCAGCGCCTACCTTCAACTGCAGGCATATTTTGCCACACACGGGTATGCACCACATCACGCTGTGTGAACACACTGTAAGGGTACGTTCACATGTCTAATTTGGCAGCTAAATTTTCAGTGTCCAAATCAGCGGCGAAAAAACCTCGTCTGCAAAGTGCCTCAATGCAGCAAGTTTCAGATAAGAGTTTTAAAGGTTGGGTTCCCCAATTTTTCGAAACATAAAAAAATGGGGGCCAAAATTCTAAGGATTTAAGCCTTTTACAAAATTCCAAAGTTTTTTAAGAAAAGCTTAAGAATGCGGGAACATTTTTTTTGTCAGGAAGAAGAAACGCTACTGCCCGCGTGGAGATACTGAAGAGTGTGTGAACTACAGAGTGGTTTTCCATAGGAAACAATAAAAATAAACTGGGTTCGTTTTGGCTTTTTTATGCTGTTTTAGGCGCGGAAACGCGCTGAAAGCTGCACCAAAATCAGCCGCAGAACTATACGTTGCATTTGGCAATATTGCTTTTAATCTATATAGGGAGGAAGGGATGCCTCCATTTTGGTTATCTGCACTCCGCCCATCTCCACAGGCTGTTATATCGGTGCAGCATGTTTGCAAGGTTGGTGTCTTTTATTTTTCTCTCTGGATAATGGAGGTCGGTTGGCCCAATGAGAAGTCTGAATTTGGCTCTATTGAGAGGTAAAGATAGCGTAGGACCACCCCCCTTGAGATCAGTTGTAAGCCGTGGGTGGCTTAAACATTTTTTGATCAAAATGTGTGAACTAAGAATCTCAAAGTTTTTTTCATGTATGATAAAAATCAGCCATGTGCACAAATACCCTAAAAATTACACAGGATCGATAAATCGGCCGCATTAAGTTTTTTTTTTTTTATTGGGAAAATATGTAAAATTTTTTTGTAAAAAATTTCGACAAGTTTCCAAAAAAAATTGACAATGCCAATGTTTTAGACTGGAACCGTCGCTGACACTTTTCAAGCCGTTCGTTCACTATAAAATCCGTTCCCTCTGACACAGAGAAGAATACGAAACAACAAAAACTAGAAACGTGTTCTCCTCTCACTAGAATTGCTCTTTCAGACGCCCCGAGGGAGCAGGTCGGGATTTTTCAGCAAAATACCAGGGTCAATGAGAACCAGTCACTGTAGGTTTTTTTTTTTTTTAAATTTGGCTTTATCAGAGATCACAAAGAAATCAGTCATTAGAACTTAATGGACTCGTCCGTCAGACGGTTTCGTTTCATTATGAGAAACTGGAAAAAATGATGGCGGGAAAAAAAAAAAAAGAGAGAACGAAAAATCCCCACAGCAGTCCTGTAACATCCACTAATTTTTTTGTGATTTTGCTATGGCAACACTCAGAAACGTTGTAACCCCAACAAACGGGAGCTAGGAAAATTTAAATATTTAAACTTTGTTCTTTTCTAATCCAAGGGAAGTTGGAAAAAAAGTTTCGAAGAACGGAAAAGAGTTTTATATATAAATATATTAAATATAAAATCATACATATATTTATAATATGTTATATTTTGCTATGTATGTGTGTATCTGTGTATGTAACTATATGTATCTGTATGTTACTAACTGTATGTAACTTTATACATAACTGTATGTAACTTTATATGTAACTGTATGTAACTTTATATGTAACTGTATGTAACTTTATACGGAACTGTATTAAAATGTATTAACCCTATAAAAACTGTATGAAATTTTAATTTTAAACCTTTAATTGAAATTTTTATGTAATTTTTAAACTTTTAACTGTATGGGGTTTCTGTATTTAAATTATTCTTAAAATAAATGTTCGTTTATTTAAAATAACTGTATGTAATATGTAACTTTAACGAAAATTTTAACCCATGTAACGTAGTAATTTAAACAACAGTATCTTATGTAACTTTTTTCGTAAAAGTATGTAACTTTAAAATAACTTTTGTACGTATTAACTTATTAACTGTAAAGTAAATTTTAAAATACTGTATGTAACTTTATCGTAATGTAATTTTAAAAAATTTTATGTAACTATATGTAAACTGGGATGTAAAAAATTTAACTTTTAACATAAAATTTTTGTATGTAATTAAAAAATAAAAACTGTATGTAACTTTTTAATTATGTAAACTTATGTTTCGATGTAACTTTATACGTAAAATTTTTAACGCTTTTTCTAACTGTATGTAATTTTTTAAAATTTTCTGATGTACTGTATGTAACTTTATATTACTTATGTAATTTTTGTAAAATGTTGTTTTTTGTATAAGTAACAAGACCTCTGACCTAAATATTTAATAGGATTTAAAAAGGGTTTTTAAATTTTACCATGGACATATGGGGACATGTAGAAACTTGGGGGTTACACAATTTTTTTGCACTTTTCTTGATGTGTGTATTAATGGGGCTAGCGTATGGGGGTTTGGCGGTGCGGTCCCCTTGGGCGCACTAGTAAATGCACCAAACTGTAAAAATTGATTCCAAAATTCGACAATGGCGCTAAAAAGTTATTGAGACAGGACTTATGGGAGAGCTGGGTGGTTTCATTAATTTATTTTATTTTAATTTAAAATGTTTTTTATTTTTTAATTTTACATAAATTTTATAGAGTCTTTTATATTTATTTTAATTTATAATTTATTATTACTTTATTTATTTTCTATGTTTGATAATTATAGAAATACTTTTTATTTTTTGTACGTTAAATTTGAGGAAATAAGGGAAATTTTTTGCCAAATGGAAATTTAGCCCCATTCGCTCCTAGGTTCAAGAGACCACTTTAAAAAAGGTTCTGTGTCCGAGCAGTAATGCGCCTTTTTGCTTCTTTTAAAGTGTCTAATATTAAAAATGGGGGGGCCCCCCGGGAACACCTGCACATGTTTGGCGAATTACAAAGTGTGGGGTTGGTGTCGGTGCAAACTGCGAAAGCCCCATCTAGGAAAAAAAAGCAGAACGCTGATTTTTGTGCATTTCTCGCCAGAACAGTGAAACTGACCCGTTTATACATGTCACCTATATGTTGGCTGGCAGATCCTATTTGTTATATCTACGGGGACCTCTGTCTACTACTGGGGTAAGAAATGATTGAGCATGTCATAGAGGTATCTTACTAACCACCAAACCTTCCCCATAGCCTGCATGTCACTAGGTACATTGCAGGGGTAATCACAGGGTCTTAGAGGGGAGTATCCAAGTGTGTTGCACCCAAAGTCCTACATCCCACATTTTTATAAAAGATTTTTTATGGATTAGAGATGGTTATAGTAAAATATTTAATAACCCTGGAAGGCCGGGATAGTTTAATGGTTGATTAGAAATAGGATATAAGAAAATTTTATCTCATTGTTGTCATATTGCATTCAGCTATTAAGAGGTATTCTGCAGCAGCTAAGGTGTGTGTGATGAGGTTCTGCAGTAGCTGAGGTGTATATTATAATGCTCTGCAGAATTTGAGGTGTGTAGATAAGTTTGCAGGTGAGGTGAAAGATGAGGTTTTAGCGCTAGGGTTTTATGAGGTTTTGCAAGTGAGGGATGAGGTTTCTGCACGCTGAGGTGTAGGAGGTTTTGCAGCAGCTGAGGGGTATGAGAGGCTCTGCACAGCGGGGTGTAAAAAGGGGTCTGCAGACTGAGGGGGTATATGAGGCTGAGCAGCTAGGGTTATATGATGTTCTGCAGCATGAGGGTGTATGATGAGTTCTGCAGCGCTGAGGGGGTAGATGAGGCTCTGCAGCGCTGGGTTAGGGGTTCTGAGCACTGAGGTTAGATGAGTTCTGCAGCAGCTGAGGGAAAATACTCTCCAGCTGAGGGTTGGGGTTTGAAGCTTTTGCCCAGCAGCTGAGGGTGGTCTTAAAGGTCTGCAAAAAAGCGGTGTTTATGATAGGCTTCAGCCGGGGGGTGTTTAATGAAGTTTCTAGATGAGGTTTTGTTGAGGGTTTGAGGTTTTTTTGGGGTGTATGATTTTCTGGGGCAGCTGAGGGTTGGTAAATGAAATTCTCCCCAGCTAGGTGTGTATGTGGGCCCCCCTGCAGGTGGGTTATATAGTTCCAGCCGGAGGGGGTTGATGAGACTACATGGGGTGTAGAGGAATCTTACACTGCGGTTTTTATTTAGGGGGTTTCAGCATGGGTTGGTATGATGTATTTCCCCAAAAAAACTAGGGGTTTTTGATGAGGTTTCCACACTGAGGTGTGTTGAGGGAATTCTGCAGGAGCTAGGACAGAGAATTCGAAAAAAGCTGTCTCTGTCAGTCAGTCCTTCGGTGAGTGCCACCAGAGAAGTCACTTGCTGATTGGCGATAGATCAGGAAGAGACAAGTAATTCCTCTGCAGTCTATACCCGTCAGGCTCTGACAAATCTTACTGATACATCAAAGGGAAATTTCCATTGTATCACAAATAGTAGGCGACTGGGTGTAGAAAGAGATTATACAGTGTTTTTAACCAGGTCAAGGATTACCCAGAAAATGAGAAGATAGAGAAGTCACCATTTTAGTGAGAATAGAGTAATTGCAATGTTTCCCCTTTTTTCATGGGTTACTTCATGTATCCAACCAGTATTCTACTCTGCACTGATGAAGGGCAACAGCCTGAAACAGCTGTGTGCAGATGAACATCAGGTTCACATTACTCCCATTCACACTGCAAGGTTCAGAAAGTAGGATGTGACTTGAGAAGCAATATATCCAATTGGTGGCGCTGTCTGCAGATGAACATCTGGTTGGCATTACTCCCATTCACATTCACAAGGCTCAAGGAGTCGGATGTGACTTGAGAAACACTACATCCAATTGATGGTGCTGTCTGCAGATGGATATCCTATACATTGCAAGGCTCAGGGAGTCAGATGTGACTTGAGGAACACTACATCAATTTGATTGGTGCTGTCTGCAGATGGACTCTAACATGAAAGGGCTCAGGAGTCATGTGACTTGAGCACTACATCCATGATGTGCTGTCTGCGATGGATCCTACACATGCAGGCATTTTTCCAGATGTGACTTGAGTAACACTAGATTCAATTGGTGGTGCTGTCTGCAGATGAACACCTGGTTGGCATTACTCCCATTCACATTCACAAGGCTCAGGGAGTCAGATGTGACTTGAGAAACACTACATCCAATTGATGGTGCTGTCTGCAGATGGATATCCTATACACATTGCAAGGCTCAGGGAGTCAGATGTGACTTGAGAAACACTACATCCAATTGATGGTGCTGTCTGCAGATGGACATCCTATACACATTGCAAGGCTCAGGGAGTCAGATGTGACTTGAGGAACACTACATCTAATTGGTGGCATTGTCTGCAGAGGAACATCTTATACACATTGCAAGGCTCAGGGAGTCGGATGTGACTTGAGTAACACTAGATTCAATTGGTGGCTCTTACTGCAGATGAACATCTGGTTGGCATTACTCCCATTCACACTGCAAGGCTCATGGAGTCAGATGTGACTTGAGTAACACTAGATTCAATTGGTGATGCTGTCTGCAGATGGAAATCCTATACACATTGCAAGGCTCAGGGAGTCAGATGTGACTTGAGAAACACTACATCCAATTGGTGGTGCTGCAGAGTCCTAGCTCTTTAGAATAGACACAAATAGTAACAGGCTATCCCGAAAAGCCGCGTCCATGTATGTTCCAATGCCCCTTGGTGCTGGTGTACGCAGCTCTGCGGCCGGGTAATTTAGGGGATGTTTATTTCTGTATCTTGGACGCTCTGCAATCCTTCCCTGCCCTACGAAGGGTTAAGTCATCATTTGCTGGCAGCTCCCGAGCTGGAGACAGGCAGAGAAAGGCAGAGGCTCCATTAGCTGCTTCCAAAAATATTGTCTCTGCAAATGTTCCTCCCTAAATCCTAAATCTTGAGCGCTGGTGATGGACGATGGCAAGGCCCAGGGGCTTGTCAAGGACAGGAGGAGAACCATATTTTACTCCTAATTTCCTCTCAGTTTACTTTAAAGGAAAGGGGCTGCTCGCATTTCCCTGGCAACGTTCTGACCTCGTCTGGAAGAGCCTCAGCCTCAAACTTTGAACTGCGCGGTTTATTTATATAGAGGTGACCGGCGCAATGTTTGATCGCAGGGAGGAGGCGGCTCCACGGCCTCCATGTTTTTATCTTTAGTTTACAGGGAAAACTATGGAAAAATAAAACTTCAAGCTGAAAGAAGACTTGATGCCGCCGGCTTGAATGCATCGCTCTGTTCACACTGGTATCATGGTTTACGGTATACGGGATCCAGGACGCATCCATAAGGGACCTGCACTTTACCCTCCAACTTCTAATGGGGCAGACGGGTGTCCACTATTTTTACTAAATGTTTCTGTGGCGCCATGTGATTGCACGCCGCCTCTCCCTAATCAGGAATGTTACCCCTTTTAAGCTATGTCTAGAGCCTTTCACCCAGCCAACCAGTACCCTACACTGCACTGATGAGGGGTAAACACCCCGAAACAGCTGTCTGCAGATGAATATCTGGTTGGCAGTAATCCCATTCATCCAAAGCAAAGAAGCAACTAACCGGCACTAGGGGGTTAAACTTCACTTTTGCACTGCGTCTCACAGATCCTAGCTGGATATTCTGGTGGACTCCTTCATCTCCCTTCAGGTAGGTGGTGCTTAGCCACAAAAGCAAGATAAGCACGGTCCAAACATAGATATAGAAATAGAGGTAGCACTCACCAATTCCAATAAAAGAACCTTTATTCAAAGAGGCGGCATAAAAATATCTCCGGGACGGGACAGATAGCTGCTACACGCCTCTCACCGAGCCAACCAGTACCCTACACTGCACTGATGAGGGTTAAACACCCCGAAACAGCTGTCTGCAGATGAATATTGGTTGTCAGTAATCCAATTCACATTGCAAGGCTCAGGGAGTCTGATGCGACTTGAGGAACTAGGCTGACAAAAAAATAAAAACTTTATGGGTCTTGAAATGTGGACATTGTGCAAAATTTTAAAGGCATAAAAACTGCAAAAACTTTGGTAATGCTGCAACTGAGAATAAGGTGATGATGGTGTTTTTACTCCACAGTAAATGGCATAAATTAAAAAAAAAAAAGATCAATGGTGGAAACAAAGGGCGAGATGTTCGAAAATTGGTGGTGCTATGTCGGTTTTTAGGCGCCTTAAATAGGTGTAAAGTGCGACAGAAAGTCCGACCCCATCAAAAATCTGGTGTCAGGTCTACCTAGCATTGTAAACATAATGCGCCTCTATAACGAAGTGCACCTATTGAGGCGCCTAGCACATCATTACAAGTGTTATATGTGTTAGGCCCATTTTCAAAATTTTACAAGTATGTGTTGGGGTTTTGCATGTTCTTATAACTTGTAATGATAAGCTATGCCCTCCGTGCGCCATGTGCCTCGATAGGGCATTACATACGCTTCTAATGATATTCTATGTGCCGCAAATTTGTGCTAATCGCGACACAAAACATTTCATTGGTAGAGTATGTAATGCCCCATATTGGGGATACATCACGCACGGCCATAGTTATCATTAACAGTATATGAATTGCGCCTAACAGATACGTGAAATGCGCCAAACCCCATATACTTGTAATGGTTGAGCCTAACGCATTTTCATAGGGGCAAACCCCATCGTTTTTATTTCCAAACCTGGCATATAATGCGCCTAGTTTGGTGTAGACAGTTCATTTACATCCAGAATATGGCGTCAAAAGCGGTTTTAGCGCAATATAGACCAAAAAACTAGCGTGAGGTGAGGGGGACCGAGGCAAGGGTAGTTAGAGGCAGAGGCGTAACTTTAAGCTCCTGGGCCCTAGTGCAAAAAGTGAAATGGAGCCCCCCAGCTGCCATGTGCCTCTTAAAATGCTGGTGTTTCCTTATGTGGAAGAAAAGCTTTTGTGCCCCCTTAGGCTGCAGGGCCCATTGGTGACTGCTTCTACTGCACCCCCTATAGCTACGCACCTGGTAAGAGGTAAGAAGGTAACCTAAACCCTTCCTCAAAACTAGTACAGGCAGTCCCCAGGTTATGGACAGGATGGGGGACTGTAGGTTTGTTCTTAAGTTGAATTTGTATGTAAGTCGGAAAAGGTAGATTCATTACATGTAACTCCAGCACAAAAGTTTTTGTTAGTTTTGGATAGTGCAGGGAAGGGTTTTTACATTTGTTGTGTTCTCTGTGCCCCTGTTAAGAAGATTTCATCTCCTTTTCATCTCATGTGCTGCTGGGGCATGCTGGCACTTGTCGTTCACAGCTACTATCTGCTATGGAACTACAAGTGCCAGCATGCCCCATAAGTCTCTGTTTGTAACGAGGGGACAGATGTAAGTTGGAACGTTGTAAGTAGGGGGCTGCCTGTAGTTGGTTGGAGCTGTTCTTCAGGGTTAAGGTGGTCACTAGTGTTGCGCTTTAGATTCAGGTTAATGTCAAATTGGATCCAAATCAAAGTGATTCAATTCAGGTCAGCCCAAATCCAATTCTGGTGATAATCACCAAATTTGAACCTGAGACTATATTGGGTCAAGGAGGTGACCTCAACCAGAAGCAAGACCTCACTGGAAGAAACCAGCAGGGAATGGTAAAATAACCTTAAAAACCAGTTAAAAACAGCTTAGGGTAGTGTTAGAGAGAAAACTTGGGGTCAGCACATCCCCAAAACAAAGTTTGGTCAAATCAGTTTAGAACCGAACAGGGCCCTATGCAAGTAACACTGGTGACCATAAAACGTCAGATAAATGTCAGTCGAACTCAGCAAGCATAGATGTATATGAGCGAGTCAGGAGAATCAACCAACCTAATGCTGGAGAGCCCTACTGTTATATTTAATAAGTCCCTCTTTCTCAGCAATGGACTGGCAACAGATAGGGCATACAGTAACCATACAGCATGGCAATAGATAGGGCATACAGTAACCATACAGCATGGCAATAGATATGGCATACAGTAACCAAAACAGCATGGCAATAGATAGGGCATACAGTAACCATACAGCATGGCAATAGATAGGGCATACAGTAACCTCTATCCAGCATGGCAATAGATAGGGCATACAGTAACCATACAGCATGGCAATAGATAGGGCATACAGTAACCCTCCTATCCAGGCATGGGGAATAGAAAAGGCATACAGTAACCTCTATCCAGCATGGCAAGAGATAGGGCATACAGTAACCATACAGCATGGCAATAGATAGGTTATATAGTAACCTCTATCCAGCATGGCAATAGATAGGTTATATAGTAACCTCTATCCAGCATGGCAATGGATAGGGCACACAGTAACCTCTATCCAGCATGGCAATAGATAGGGCATACAGTAACCTCTATCCAACATGGCAATAGATAGGTTATATAGTAACCTCTATCCAGCATGGCAATAGATAGGACATATAGTAACCTCTATCCAGCATGGCAATAGATAGGGCATACAGTAACCTCTATCCAGCATGGCAATAGATAGGGCATACAGTAACCATTCAGCATGGCAGTAGATAGGGCACACAGTAACCTCTATCGAGCATGGCAATAGATAGGTTATATAGTAACCTCTATCCAGCATGGCAATAGATAGGACATATAGTAACCTCTATCCAGCATGGCAATAGATAGGACATACAGTATCCTCTATCCAGCATGGCAATAGATAGGACATATAGTAACCTCTATCCAGCATAGTAATAGATAGGGCATATAGTAACCTCTATCCAGCATGGCAATAGATAGGACATATAGTAACCTCTATCCAGCATGGTAATAGATAGGGCATACAGTAACCTCTATCCAGCATGGCAATAGATAGGGCACACAGTAACCTCTATCCAGCATGGCAATAGATAGGGCATACAGTATCCTCTATCCAGCATGGCAATGGATAGGGCACACAGTAACCTCTATCCAGCATGGCAATAGATAGGGCATACAGTAACCTCTATCCAGCATGGCAGTAGATAGGACATACAGTAACCTCTATCCAGTATTCCAATAGATAGGGCATACAGTAACCTCTATCCAGCATGGCAATACATAGGGCACACAGTAACCTCTATCCAGCATGGCAATAGATAGAGCACACAGTAACCTCTATCCAGCATGGCAATAGATAGGGCACACAGTAACCTCTATCCAGCATGGCAATAGATTGGGCACACAGTATCCTCTATCCAGCATGGCAATAGATAG
Source organism: Phyllomedusa bahiana (assembly GCA_025379985.1). Taxonomy (NCBI): domain Eukaryota; kingdom Metazoa; phylum Chordata; class Amphibia; order Anura; family Hylidae; genus Phyllomedusa; species Phyllomedusa bahiana. Next base: position 46,006 of record JAODAL010029284.1, read on the forward strand.
GACATACAGTAACCTCTATCCAGCATGGCAATAGATAGGGCTACCAGTAACCTCTATCCAGCATGCAATAGATAGGGCGCACAGTAACCTCTATCCAGCATGGCAATAGATAGGGCATACAGTAACCTCTATCCAGTATTCCAATAGATAGGGCACACAGTAACCTCTATCCAGCATGGCAATAGATAGGGCACACAGTAACCTCTATCCAGCATGGCAATAGATAGGGCACACAGTAACCTCTATCCAGCATGGCAATAGATAGGACATACAGTAACCTCTATCCAGCATGGCAATAGATAGGACATACAGTAACCTCTATCCAGCATGGCAAAAGATAGGGCACACAGTAACCTCTATCCAGCATGGCAATAGATAGGGCACACAGTAACCTCTATCCAGCATGGCAATAGATAGGACATACAGTAACCTCTATCCAGCATGGCAATAGATAGGACATACAGTAACCTCTATCCAGCATGGCAATAGATAGGACAGACAGTAACCACAATCCAGCATGGCAGTAGAGAGGGCAAACAGTACCCAAGATCCAGCATGGCAATAGATAGGACATACAGTAACCTCTATCCAGCATGGCAATAGATAGGGCCATACAGTAACCTCTATCCAGCATGGCAATAGATAGGACATACAGTAACCTCTATCCAGCATGGTAATAGATAGGGCATACAGTAACCTCTATCCAGCATGGCAATACATAGGGCACACAGTAACCTCTATCCAGCATGGCACTAGAGAGGGCACACAGTAGCCTCTATCCAGCCTGGCAATAGATAGGGCGCACAGTAACCTCTATCGAGCATGGCAATAGATAGGGCACACAGTAACCTCTATCCAGCATGGCAATAGATAGGACATACAGTAACCTCTATCCAGCATGGCAATAGACAGGGCATACAGTAACCATACAGCATGGCAATAGATAGGGCATACAGTAACCATACAGCATGGCAATAGATAGGGCATACAGTAACCTCTATCCAGCATGGCAATAGATAGGGCACACAGTAACCTCTATCCAGCATGGCAATAGATAGGACATACAGTAACCTCTATCCAGCATGGCAATAGATAAGGCACACAGTAGCCCTCCTCCAGCATGGCAGTAGGCTGGGCACACAGAACCCCTCCCCCAGCATGGCATAGCTAGGGCCACACAGAACCCCTCCTCCAGCATGGCAGTAGGCTGGGCACACAGAACCCCTCCCCCAGCATGGCAGTAGGCTGGGCACACAGAACCCCTCCTCCAGCATGGCAATAGATAGGGCACACAGTAGCCTCCATCCAGCATGGCAGTAGGCTTGGCACACAGTAGCCTCCATCCAGCATGGAGGATGAATAGTATTTCCACTTAGTGAAGGGTCTCCCTCGGGGTCAGACAGCAGGATCCCAGAACCATGTACATAAATATACATCTGTAAATGAATTTTGTGCTGGAGACACAGCTGAACGTGCACGAACCCTCTGTGAATGACCCTCCGATCTCCCCCCCCCCCATACTAAGTATCTGATAGGTCATTGGTCTCTGCGCGGTATAGGACCATTACTCAACCGAGAGTTGCTGCAATGTGAGGACCTAACCTTCGTTTGTTTCTCTTCTTGGAATTGTTCTACATTAATGAGTCTGATTGCCAAAAATATTTCCAAAATAAAAAATAATTTCCTATGAAGAGATCTCAGATGTCCCGGTTCTAAAAGGCGAGCGGCCAGCGCCAAAGCCCCTTCATTACTTACAGGAGTAGGGGATGGATAGATACAGCCATAGCAAGCCCAGCACCTACCCCCGGAGGGATTGATCAATGTCTGGAGAGGAGTTTACATAAGTTTTGGCTCTAATTAACCCGAAGTCTGGATAATTCATCATAGGAAGGTTCGAGTACAATGGTTATGGGAAAAATCAGAAGCAAAGTTACGTGGGGGGAACATTAGAAGCAAGGGGTGGAAATATTACTTTACTGTAAGAGTAGTAGATGCCTGGAACTAACCTCTGACAGATGTGGTTGGTAGATGAGCAGCTAATGAATGTAAACCTGCCCAGGATACACAGATATCCATACTGAGAGAAAAATAATAGATCAGATGGAGAGAGAAAGAAAGAAAGAAAGAAAGAAAGAAAGAAAGAAAGAAAGAAAGAAAGAAAGAAGAAAGAAAGAAAGAAAGAAAGAAAGAGAAAGAAAGAAAAGAACATGAGAGGGAGACAGAAAGAGAGAAAATAAGAGGCAGAAAGAAATAGAAAAATGAGAGAATGACAGAAAGAGAAAGAAAGAAAGACAAAATGAGAGGGAGAAAGAGAGAAAGAAAGAGAGAGACAGAAAGAAAATAAAAAAGAAAGAAAAAGAAAGAAAGATAAAAAGACAGGAGAAAGAAAGAGAAAAGAGAAAGAAAAAGGAATGAAGAAAGGAAGAAAAGAAAGGATACACAAATATTGATACTGAGGGAAAGAAATAATAGCTCAGATGGAGAAAGAAAGATTGAGAAAATGAGAGACAGAAACAAAAAAAGAAAGAAAGATTGAGAAAATGAGAGAGAAAAAAGAAAGAAAGAAAGAACGAAAGAGAACATGAGAGGGAGAAAGAAGTAGAAAAATGAGAGAATGACAGAAAGAGAAAGAGAGACAAAATGAGAGGGAGAAAGAAAGAGAGAAAATGAGAAAATAAAAAAGAAAGAAAGATAAAAAGACAGGAGAAAGAAAGACTAAAGAAAGAAAAAGTAATGAAGAAAGGAGGAAAAGAAAGAAGGAAGGCTGGGGAAATGGAAGATGAGAAATAAAGGAGAGAAACAGAGGAGAGAGAAACAAACAAGAGAGTGGAACAAATTAAAAACTAAGAAAAGATAGGAAGAGGAGGAAGGAGAGAAAAAAAGGCAGCCAAACAGAGAGAAAAAGAGTAAAAGAAGAGAAGGAACCTGTGTAGTGCAGCCTGTAAGGAAGAAGGAAAAGGGAGGACTTGGTGGAGACCTTTCCATATGTTACAGGCTTAAATAAGTTTCATGAGGGAATCATTTTCTATTTATTAAAAATTAAAAGAACCAGGTGGGTGCAGGGTGAGGTTGGCCGGTGGGTGCAGGGTGAGATGGGCCGGTGGGTGCAGGGTGAGTGGCCGGTGGGTGCAGGCTGAGCCGTGCCGGTGGGTGCAGGGTGAGATGGGCCGGTGGGTGCAGGGTGAGGTCGGCCGGTGGGTGCAGGGTGAGGTCGGCCGGTGGGTGCAGGGTGAGGTCGGCCGGTGGGTGCAGGGTGAGATGGGCCGGTGGGTGCAGGGTGAGGTCGGCCGGTGGGTGCAGGGTGAGATGGGCCGGTGGGTGCAGGGTGAGGTCGGCCGGTGGGTGCAGGGTGAGATTGGCCGGTGGGTGCAGGGTGAGATTGGCCGGTGGGTGCAGGGTGAGGTCGGCCGGTGGGTGCAGGGTGAGGTCGGCCGGTGGGTGCAGGGTGAGGTCGGCCGGTGGGTGCAGGGTGAGGTCGGCCGGTGGGTGCAGGGTGAGATTGGCCGGTGGGTGCAGGGTGAGGTCGGCCGGTGGGTGCAGGGTGAGGTCGGCCGGTGGGTGCAGGGTGAGATGGGCCGGTGGGTGCAGGGTGAGATTGGCCGGTGGGTGCAGGGTGAGGTCGGCCGGTGGGTGCAGGGTGAGATGGGCCGGTGGGTGCAGGGTGAGGTCGGCCGGTGGGTGCAGGGTGAGGAAGACCGGTCGTTGCAGGGTGAGGTCGTCCGGTGGGTGCAGGGTGAGGTCGGCCGGTGGGTGCAGGGTGAGTTCGGCCGGTGGGTGCAGGGTGAGGTCGGCCGGTGGGTGCAGGGTGAGTTTGGCCGGTGGGTGCAGGGTGAGATTGGCCGGTGGGTGCAGGGGGTGGGCGGCCGGGGGGTGCCGGGCGCGGTCGGCCGGTGGGTGCAGGGTGCGTTCGGCCGGTGGGTGCAGGGTGAGTTGGGCCGGTGGGTGCAGGGTGAGGTCGGCCGGTGGGTGCAGGGTGAGATGGGCCGGTGGGTGCAGGGTGAGATGGGCCGGTGGGTGCAGGGTGAGGTCGGCCGGTGGGTGCAGGGTGAGGTCGGCCGGTGGGTGCAGGGTGAGGTCGGCCGGTGGGTGCAGGGTGAGGTCGGCCGGTGGGTGCAGGTGAGATTGGCGGTGGGTGCAGCGTGACTTTGGCCGGTGGGTGCAGGGTGAGATTTGCCGGTGGGTGCAGGGTGAGGTCGGCCGGTGGGTGCAGGGTGAGGTCGGCCGGTGGGTGCAGGGTGAGGTCGGCCGGTGGGTGCAGGGTGAGGTCGGCCGGTGGGTGCAGGGTGAGGTCGGCCGGTGGGTGCAGGGTGAGGTCGGCCGGTGGGTGCAGGGTGAGGTCGGCCGGTGGGTGCAGGGTGAGGTCGGCCGGTGGGTGCAGGGTGAGATGGGCCGGTGGGTGCAGGTGAGATTGGCCGTGGGGTGCAGGTGAGATTGGCGGTGGGTGCAGGGTGAGATTGGCCGGTGGGTGCAGGGTGAGGTCGGCCGGTGGGTGCAGGGTGAGGTCGGCCGGTGGGAAGATTAGAAGCAAAGTCAGAAAACATTATTGTACTGAAAGAATCGTAGATGCTTAGAACAAGCTCCCGGCAGATGTGGTTGACAAACGAAGAGTAAAGTGACTGCAAATCTGCTCAGGATTACACTGATCTATGCTAACGTAAGGGCCGAGTGGATGGACCCGGGGTCTTTTCCTGCTGTCATCCCTCCATGTTTGTAAAGAAGAGAAGAAAAAGGAAAAAGAAAGAGAAATAGAGCCAGGGAGGGGAAGGGGGGGAAAAGGGGGGGGAAGGAAAGGTTTGCCAAAAGGAAAAAAGAAAGAGAGAAGGAATAAAAAGAAGGTATGAAAAAGAAGGGGAAGGAAGAGGAGGAAATGACAACTGAGAGCAGAAGAGAAAGAAGAGGAAGCAGAAAACGGGAAGAGGAAGAGGGAAAGAAAGAGAGAAGGAAGAGAAGGAAAGGGAAGATGAGAAAAAGGGGAGGAGGAAAAGAGAAAGGGAAATATAAGTGAGAGGAAAAAAGAAGGGAAAGAAAAAAAAAAAAAAAGAAAGGGGAAAAAGAGGAAGAGAAAAGAAAAAAGGCCCGCCGGGGGAAAAAGAAAAAAGAGGGAAAAAAAGAAAAAGAGAGGAAGGGAAAAAAACCCTTTATTATGGCCTGGGAAAGGGGGGAAGAGAGAAGGGGGGGGGGATGGAGACCCCTTTTTAAAATGTAGGGAGGGTTTAAAAAAAGGGGTTTTCTCACTACAAAAATTGTTTTTTTTTTTTGTTAAGATCTTGCAAAAAAAAAATCCTTTGGGTTTTATTTGTCCTTTAAAAGTTCCTTCCTATTCCCAGATAACCCCTTTTTGTATGGGCTTTTCAAACAGCTTTCCCCAGGCGCTTAAACTTAACCCAAGGGACTCTTTTTTCCAAATGTTTCCCCTTGATAGGGGCCCGGCCAAAACCAACCTTTTTTGGAATTTGGGTATAAAGCTACCCCCTACCCCCGGGCTTCAAACCCGCTTAAAACCAGTGGAAGCCCGTAAAAAACGCCCCTGAATTCAAAAAAGAAACCAAGAAAAAAAGGAATTTAGGTAAATGAATCAATGTAGTGAGACCACCCCTTTAAATGCGGTTCAGGGGGAGCTAGGGGGAAAGGGGGGTTTGATCTAAAAGGAAGGGGGGGTGGGGGGGGGGGGTTGGGGATGAGGGAAACCCAAAGCCCGAAAAAAATAATTTATAAAAGATCGTAGTGCTTGGAACAAAGGGCCCAGCAGATTTTTTTTGGGAAAAAGGGAAAAGGACGGACGGTGAACTGCCCGGGGGTACACACGTATCTTTTTTCCCCCAGTGGAGGGAACCCCCTTCCTTGAGTTTCTTTCATTCGTTTACCAAGGG